>JAQJVL010002245.1:92683-111941 GCA_035578905.1 Stictocephala bisonia
AAAATAAGGAGGCGCAATAATCTTATTGTTCATAAAGTTGATTTGTGACAGGTTTGTTAGAGTTCCAAGGATATAGTTATAGAAATGGATTTTTTAATTAAGTCGGTGATGAAGAGGTTTGTTATAGTACCAAAGATGTAGTACCAGCAACGGATTTGTAATTAAGTCGGTGACGAAGAGGTTTGTTATAGTTCCAAGGATGTAGCTACAGCAACGGATTTGTAATTAAGTCGGCGACGAAGAGGTTTGTTATAGTTCCAAGGATGTAGCACCAGCAACAGATTTGTAATTAAGTCGGCAACGAAGAGGTTTGTTATAGTTCCAAGGATGTAGCTACAGCAACGGATTTGTAATTAAGTCGGCGACGAAGAGGCTTTTTATAGTTCCAAGGATTTACTACAGCAACGGATTTATAATTAAGTCTGTGACGAAGGAGTTTGTTATAGTCCAAAGATGTAGCTACAGCAACGGATTTGTAATCAAGTCGTTGACGATGAGGTTTGTTATAGTTTCAAGGATATAGTTACAGAAATGGTTTTGTAAATCAAGTTGGTGATGAAGAATAGGTTTTTGTAATAGTTCCAAAATATAGGCATCATTAAAGTTTTGTTCATGAAATTGGTGAAGAAGTGGTTTTTAAAGACTTGGAAAGAAAAAAGAACGACTTAAGTTTTTTATTTAACTAAAATAATAACTGTAGTTACAGGGGGATAACTACAAAAATGTGTTTGTTAATGAAGTTGGCGACGAAGAGGTTTGTTAAAGCTAGAGGGAAATCTCGGTAACCATGCAAAGTAATTGTATTTTGAGGGAACACACAATCAGTTTTAGCCAGCATCCTGCCAGGATATTGTACCCAAGGCCCCTTCTATGTAGTACTAATATCTCCTTAATGACTACTATTGATGATCTGCAATATTATTAGAACACATACATCAATAATTGAGCTTATAGTTTTGATTTGAACGACCGTAAATATAACTAAATACTGTCTACAATTAACCACTGGTTAGTTGAATTATTATTAAATATAAAATACTAAAAACTACGGAGGTTAAGAACAAATTAAGATTAACGTTAAAAATACCATATTACCTGATCGTTGATAGAACATTAATCAACAGAGATTTGTTTAGTTAAACCACAGAATATAGACATCTATATTCTGAGGTTAAACTTTTTTACTTAACTTGTAATGTGAGTTAGATAAACTATCAACGAAGAATTCAATTTTCTTTTTCCACATTAATGTACAATTGTTATAAATCAGTTGCCATTCTCCAAATCTAACGATTGTACTGAGTATTTATAAGAAATAAAATCGTTTTGAAAATCACTATATTGTAATACAAGTTGCACTTTCAAGGCCGGAGGATATAAAGTAAATCATGATTGCTACAGCTGAAATCGTCAATAATATTAATTATTAAATATACTTTTACAAACACGAACGATAAGCTATGTTATAAGACATATCTAAAAACTGTATTAGATTGTTTTAGACTAGTTTGTTAAGACTAGTTTAAAAACAAAAATGTCTAGTTTTGTTTAAAAATTGAAAATGTATTTGACACTTAAAATAAGAACCGGCAATATTTATACAAACACAGTTGATATATTTGAAACCGCTAAAGTAAATTTCTTTCTTTGATCGATTGTGTAGGTAAATTGTACTGAAATATATTTATAAGAGTTTTCTATATTAAATATTGACAAAAATATGAAAAAATAAATACATGTCATTGTGGGAAAATTAAATTAAAACTATTTATTCTTCATTAAAATGACTTCATAGTTGTCAAGATATGGGTAGATATGAGGGGTGGGTGAGTGTGATGAATATAGATGAACAAGTGTAGTCATAGTTACTAATTACGGGCGACTATTCCTTAGAAAGAGCCATTTAATTACTAGACCAATACTTTGGGGAAACAATAGAATGATATGTGTTGATACAAGTGAACGTCACACAACACAAATATATTACAATATAAGCTCAACATTTAAAAATATACTACGATATAAGTATAAAATGCACAAATGTTGTGCTTGTATTGTGCTATATTTGTGCATTTTGTCCTTGTATTTTGATATGTTTGTGCATTTTGTACTTATATTGTAGTATATTTGTGTTGTGTCACATTCAATTGTAGTGTATTATTTTATTACAAAAAAATCCCTTAATGTAAATCAAATAACCATTATTAAAACATTATAACGATTTATTGTTTTAATGGTAGATTACCAAACAGAAGTGTTGTTTGAGGATTTCGATATAGAAAAATTTTCAACATTTAATATCAACTCTGCAGGGATAAATACAGTGTGCCTCTTTGAGTGTCCAACAAAGGCTACAATCTATCCACTATTTCTGATAAGTCTTAAGTGAAGTTGCACTCAGTATGTTCATTATTCAGCTTGAGGTTAACCAACTTGTGACTCATAAATTAGACATTGCTACAATACAGTCAGCTGATATCGCAATACAACGTTCGTGTCGACAATTACATTTTGGACTAACTCTGCACGCTAACCTTGTCAGCTAAAGTGCGAGTCAATTATCTAGGTCCATGCAGGGGTTGCCAAATAATAATGGTTTCTGAATTATGTAATTGATCAAAGGAACTCAATGATATGTGATGTTTTATTATCATAACATATAATAACATTATCATATTCAATAAAACGTATGATATTTACAGAAAATAACAACGTTGGAGACAATCATGACAACAGTTTTTGCTCGTATAAAGTTTGGATTAAATTACAAACTCCAAAAACAGAGTCGTATGAATCCTGATGAAACTACTACAGTTAACAGTACACGCAGTGTTGCTTCTACTCAAGACTCATTAGTAGATGCTTTTTTAAGTAAACAATAACTTACAGTCAACAAAAGTTATAATGGAAAGCTAATTACATATAAATAGTCATTTATAGTTTTTATTGTAAATTTTATCTAGTAAAATTTGTTTGTTTGAATACCAGGATAAATATTCAGGAACACAAAATCCTATTAAAGTTAAAATTTGAAATCCTTGGTTATTGAGGAATTTCTCATTGAAATTATAAACTAAAAGCTAAGTTAATAATAAAAACAATCCAATACATTTTAAGTTGATTGTGAAGCCTTTAGATAACAGAGTATACAAACACGTACAGTGGCATTGACTCACCCACCCACCCATACACGCACACTGGTATTGACCCACCCACCAGCCAACACACGTATACTGGTATTGACCCACCCACCCGCCCATACACATTGTCAAACACTCACGTAAACAATTTTAACATTTAAATTTAAAATATGTTGAAATATTTAATTATATTTAATTTATTTAGTTGACGTGAGTGTTCCAATTATTACTTTGTAATCGAAAGACTTCACAGTTAATCTTAAGCTGTATTAATAATTTTTATTATTAATATTGATTTAAAACTAGTTTAAAGGTTATTTATTTATTTTTGTATCCTAAAATAACGTATTTAAGGTAGTACATCGTACTAAGCACTAGGTACTACTTACACCTACACCGTACTAATAACAAATATTATAACTATTATAATATTATTAAAGCAAGTATAAAAACGATAACTTCAACCCTTTAAACAAAACCTTAGTAAAGCTTACCAAAGCAGATGGTCTTGGTAGTTATAATATTGCAACTGTGGGAAATAATCACCTTATACCAGGGTAACTCGCTTTGTGCTTAGGCTTTCAAGATCACATTACTTCTCAGTTTTACATAAATTAATAAAAATAAAACTCATATAGATGAATATATTGAAACATTTGAAGAGGTATGCTTGATAACTTGAAACTATTATTATTATTTTTTACTGTTAACGATTTATTTATTTATTTATTTATTTATACATTCCAACGGCAATGCCATTTTAAAAATACAATGATTTGATGACATGCGAATAATTGGTACAAACATGTATGGATACAAAGAAACAAAATTGCATGCTTAAGATAACTACAGACAATAATATAATAACGAGTTAAATAACATAATAATAGAATATATAATAATGATAATAATAAATACGGGTAATGTGATAACATAATAAAACAATTTGTTATATCAATAATAATAAATTGCAATATATAAGTATAAATATAAATAATTAATAATATATACACAACAATAACAATATGACATAACAACAAATCAATTTATTGGATCACAAAAGTATAAACTACGACAACTAAAGTGCAAGTGTAGTACAGTATTTATGAGTAAAAGTAAAAGAGCATGAACTGGGTAATGTAGGTCAGAGAGAGAAAAATGGCAGGAAGGGTCAAAGTTAAGGCAAAGGATGTTTGGTCAGTGGATGGGGAATAGTTCTGTTGAGCTGCAGAAGGTGGTGGATAATGTGCAAAGAGTTTAGACAGCTTGGTTATCTTCATTCCTCTAAATCCACAGATAAGGACACCCATTTCTTTTTCAGTGTTTTCAGATTCGTGCAGAACAGGTCTAGCTCGGCAGGAACGCAGTTTCCAACACGATGCAGTCTGGCCATGGGTCCGTTCTTCAGGTAGTTTGTCCGATAATATTTGCGAACAAAGAGTTCAGATGACCTGGTAGTGCGTGGAATTCGAAAGTTGATCATGGCAAGAAGGTCAGGACAATCAAGGGATCCATTGATGAGCCTTGAGAGAAAAGCTAGATCAGCAAGCTCACGGCGAACTTCCAGTGGGCAGAGGTTGAACTGTTTCATAACGTCATCGACAGGGACCTCATGGAAAGGCATGCCCAATGTAGTTCCAACGAGTCTAACAAATCTCCTTTGAATCCTTTCAAGCCTGATAATGTGATGTTGGTAGTAGGGGTTCCAAACAACGGAAGCATATTCTAAGATCGGACGTAGAAGAGACTTATATAAGATTGAGATGGAGTGTGTAGATAGGCCACTTCTAGCTGTACGTGACAGAAGACCCAACAAACGATTAGCTTTGGCACATATGATGTCAATGTGATGATCAGGAGAAAGTGCGTGATTGAGATGAACGCCAAGATCCTTTACAACCTGCACCCGCTGCAATCCCTCGCCCTGAATGTAATAATTGGCATGTACAAATTCTTCACCCCTGTGAAAAGACATCACCATGCTTTTCTTAGCATTTAATTGCATGAAGTTTTCATCACACCATCTAGAGACCCCATCAAGGGATCTCTGGAGACTAGCACTATCCTCAATTGAATTCAAAACACCAAACAGCTTGATATCGTCAGCAAACATAAGAAAATTGCTTTCGATGACTTCCCCAATGTCATTTATAAATATGTTGAAAAGATAAGGTCCCAGTAGAGAACCCTGAGGCACTCCAGACTTGACTAGAAAGGGATTAGAACAACCACCACCGAACTTGACTATAGACAATCTTCCGGTCAAGTAACTCTTAAACCAGGATAAAAGAGGTTCAGATATGCCATATGAATCAAGTTTGGAGACCAAAAGAGTGTGACAAACCTTGTCAAATGCCTTACTGCAGTCCAGGTAGATGGCATCGACTTGAGCGAAACTTGAGAAGGCTGATAAAATGAATTCTTCATATTGGACAAGGTTTGTGACGGTTGACCTGCCGCTAGTAAATCCGTGCTGCCTTGGTATCAAGATAGTGGATATGAGGGGCTTTAGACTTTCAAGGACAATAGCCTCCAACATCTTCGTGATAGGGGACTGTATAGTGATGGGCCTATAGCATGTAGCTGAGTCTCTTCTTCCATCCTTATAGATTGGGACAACAAAGCTTGTTTTTAAAGACGATGGGAAGAATCCCTCCAGCAAACTTGAGTTGAAAAAACGCGAGAGTGGGGTGCAAATCAAGTCGCTGCAATAACGCAGTACAACTGGAGGAATGCAGTCGGGTCCCACACCCTTTGAGATGTCCAAGGAATCAAGCTTTTGTTTCACTTCCTCAGGGCTGCATCTTATCTGAGAGAGATATATGTTGCAATCTCTCGGAATCAATGCTGGGGAGATATGAGTTGACTCAGAAAAGACACTTGAGAAGTGACGAGCAAACAAGTTGCACATTTCATCAGGAACAGAAGATTCATCATCCCCAAGGGTAATTTTTGAGGGAAAAGAATCTGTGCGTCGAAGATTCTTGACGTGGCTCCAGAAGACTTTTGGGTTAGTAGAGATCGTCCTATCCACATGTTCGATATAAGAGTTATAGCAATCAGTTGCAAGAACTCTGCAAGTAGTTCTGGCTCTGGAGAAGGCCAAGTAGTCGCTCTCACGACCTGTAGTTTTGTAGATTCTATGTAGTATTTTCTTGTTGATAATCTTGGACTTTAAGTCGGAGGTAAACCAGCGAGGGAATAGTGATCTTCCGATCCTTTTAAGTGGTGTATTCTTCTTAATCAGACCACTAAGGGTAGTGATGTATTTATTGAATTTTTCCTCACTATCAGGGGATGAGTGTTCAATAGTAGAATTGAGGATGTTGACATCAGCTCTCAATTGATTGATATCACATTTGAAATAATTAGGTGATAGTATATACTGAGGTGTGATTGCATATGAATAAAGACTTAGATCAATGTCTAACGCAGGATGGTGAATATCTTCGTTGACAAGGAATCAATGGACCTGGACACATCGCAAGGCAAATCAGAGAAGAGAAGGTCCAGCTGGGAGCCTCGAACACTCAAGATGTCACTTCGCTGCAGTAAACCGAGTGTGTTTGTCAAGTCATAGAGCAAGTCAGAAGAAACCCCAGGACTATTAGCGCTATTCAAGTTGAAGTCACCTACCAAAACCATGTTACATTCAGGGCCTACTTGAAGGTGTAGTTGCTCTAAGGCATCGCATAAGGACTGGTAGACACAGGTTGGTTGATTAGGTGGAATATAAGCAACGCAAAGCAAAAGAAGGCGATGTCCATACTTCAAAAGAACGCTAACAGCTTCAATATTATCGCAGGGAAATTGTACAGATGAGGAGTTTAAGTTCTTGTGTATAGCCAAGAGGACGCCCCCTCCACTACGCTTGTTACTAGTCATGAGTGATCTATCGCATCGGTAGACCAGAAACTGTGGGAGACCAAGCTCAGCATCATGAACACCAGGATCGAGATTGGTTTCAGTAAGTGCAATTAATTCGTAAGAGCCAAGGTTTGCATTTAAAGATAGTTCAGTTAATTTTGTTCTAATTCCATTTATGTTCTGATAGTAACCCTTAAATTTACATGCATTGCCGTTGGATGAATTTAGTTTTTTTTAGGTGCATTTGTTTTGACAATTTTAGGGAAGCCATTCCTGTACTTGATTGTCAAGTCCTTTTCTCCAGCTGTCAAGCGCGATTCAAGTTCCCGACGAAGATCCCTCAGTGAAGAAAGCTCCAAAGGGGTTCGATCCCTAGATAGTTTCACGTCTTTAAGGGATGGGTTTAAGGAGGAAATTTGTTCAGTTGAGAAGCTGCTCAAAACCTGATTCATATCACCCTCAGAGGGTAAGATTAGTTTGATTGGTCTAGGTTTTCCAGCCACCCCGGAGCCTAACCTGAAGAACTTTATGCGAGATAAGTAGTATAGTTGAAGGCTTCTAGCTCAGTGTGACGTCACGTCAGACCGCTTCTGGCACAGGGTCAAAGGTCACCGCTAATCTGTTATCAGCCACGTGTTGACCTTGAGGTCAAGTTTACTATTGTTTACAACTGTTATCAGCCACGTGGTGACCTTGAAGGTCTATTTTACTACGAGCACGTGGACCCCCCGCGACGTTGCCCTAGGTCAGTGTTGTTTTGGTGTGACGTCACGCCGTTTTCGCGCTCTTTCGTCTGCTCTGTCGTCTGCTAGTATCAGCTGATGCAAAAAAATCTGTTTTTTTTCTTAAAATGTACTAACTGTGTTTTTTTCCACAGTGTTACCAACTCACACGATGCAGAAAAAAATATCTCAGTGCTGCCAACTCACACGATTTATTACATTATACTATAGTAAATACATATACGATTATTAAATTATTTCTATATTACGTTTTTTCGGTGTTACAGTAATATTAATTTAAATTCGTAATCCTTTTACGTTAACTATAATAAATATATATACGATTATTAAATTGTACTATATTAAATACAAACGCGTTAAATAAATACGTTAAAATATGTTCGTTAAGTATTAGGAGAACAGAACTTGGCAAGATCTCTGAAGTCGAGCGTTGGCGCGCTATCATATCGCTTGACCCTAGTGTCAGGCGGCGCGCGCTTTATCAGTCCGCTGGTGCACGACTTTTCTTGGCAACAATTACGGTTCCTCTTCACTTCTGCTAACCTAATACTTTATTTATTTTAAAACTTCTAAAATCGTTCACCTGAGCTAAACAAGGTATAATATGTTTAAATAAAATTAATTGAAGGATTGTTCTTAACCAGTCAACGTCTTTTTTTCCCCGATTTAATCCTATAAAGAGTATTTAAATTATAGTTAATACATATAGTAAATGATATTCATATAATAATTAATATTTATATTTTCGAAAACTCTATGAAAAAAGACGTGCTTTAATTAAAGTGTATTTTTCTTGTTACACAGTATTAATTTGAATAATATTTTGTATTTTATATAGTATTAATTTGTTCTGACCGTTTAACAAATGAACCAGAGGTTTTTTTTCTTCATTCGTATTGTACTATAATAAATTCGTGTACTATAATAAGTGCATCGATTCATCAGTATGGTCAACCGATATTTATTCTTTGTCACGTTATGATATAATAGTTGTTATTGTGCTAGCCTGATACTTTGTTTTTCATTGCATGTTGTTCGTATTCCATATTTAAGTGGTTTTTCCATATATTTAGTAGATATATAGAAAATAAAAAGCATATTATATTTTATTTAATATTTAATTTAGTATTTAAAAATCGTAAGGTAATATACTATTCTATAATTTTTGAATGACATAAGTAACACAATATTTAAATTCTGTTATGGAATAAGTTATAGTAATATTTAATTAATTATTTAAAAATCGTAAGGAGAAGACTTCTAAAATAGTTCACCTGAGCTAAACAAGGTATCATATGTTTAAATAAAATTAATTGAAGGATTGTTCTTAACCAGTCAACGTCTTTTTTTCCCTGATTTAATCTTATAAAGAGTATTTACATTATAGTACCTACATATAGTAGATGATATTCATATAATAATTAATATTTATATTTTTGAAAACTCTATGAAAAAGGACAGGTTGTGCTTCAATTAACTAGTGTATTTTTCTTGTTACACAGTATTCAGTATTAATTTGAATAATAATAGTAATATTTTGTATTTTATATGATGTATTAATACTATATAAAATGTATTTTTCCAATAATTCCTATTTAATATATTATTAATTTGTTCAAACAAAATCGGTTTTTCTTTATATTATATCAAATGTACCAACTGTTTTTTCACAGTGTTGCTAACTCACACGATTATTTGCATAATACTATATAAAATACATATATGATTATTAAATTTTACTATAATAAATCTAAAGTGTATACTAGTATTTTTTCTTGTTGTCAGTGTAGACAACTTATGCTTTCATTCGTAGTATACTATAATAAGTGCATCGATATTTATTCTTTGTCACGTTATAATACAATAATTGTTATGGCTGTAAATTTAAACAGATTGAAAAGGATTCTGGTTTTTCTGTTTGCATATTTTATTTCAATATTGCATGTATTTATACTATATGAAGTACATTGTTCATACTAAATCATTATTTTCGTTGTACTATAATAAATGTAATTAATTTTTATGTACAAATCAGTTAGAATATCTTTGAAACAGCTTACACAGGTAGTTTTAAGTAATATTCAATAAAAATCTGCAAAGAGCGGCAACTTCATCTGTATCTCAACAACATCCAAAGTTTAATCAATTGGTAAATATTTGTAAGAATGTTTATTTTTTAATATATGTGGTAGTGAGACAGATATAAAAATTCATATAGTTTAATAAAAATCTGCAAAGAGTGGCAACTTCATCTGTACATGCATGTATCTCATCACCAACTAAAAGTTTAGTAAATATTTATAAGAATGTTTATTTTTAATATATACTCTATATGTGGTAGTAAGACAGATGATATAAAAATTCATATAATTCAATAAAAATCCGCAAAGAGTGGAAACTTAAGTAATACAATATTTAAATTCTGTTATGGAATAAGTTATAGTAATATTTAGTTAATTATTTAAAAATCGTAAGGAGAAGTTGTATTGCAGAAATAATGTCCTTTTTAAAAACCAACTGATGTATTTGTATGGTATGAAATTGTCCAAGTCCAATTTTGCTGATGCTATGTTTCATCTGTACATACATGTATCTCAGCAACAACAACCAAAGTTTAATCGATTGGTAAATATTTGTAAGAATGTTTATTTTTAATATATAAGAATGTTTATTTTTAATATATACTCTATATGTGGTAGTGAGACAGATATAAAAATTCATATAATTTAATACAAATCTACAAAGAGATGAAACTTCATTAGTAGACCTATCTGTACATGCATTTTCCTCAACAACAACCAAAGTTTCTAGTTGGCTCTGCTATCCTAAATGGTGACATTTTTTCTTTCATAAATGGTTCAATAATACTGTATTTACAGTATTTATTCAAATAATAATTTATATTTAATATAGTAATAATTTGTTATGATCATTTAATATTCAAACCAGGAGCGTCTTCTGCTAAAGGATAGATGTGTCTGAAATTTGTTAGTAAATTTGATATTTAGTTGATATTGGTAATGATTTAAATTATGAGTCAAGTAGTTCAATTATTATTCCCGTGTATAAATATAGAATTGAAAAATAATAGTTTATTTTCTCTAATATATTACAATAGGCTATAGATGTGAAGTTCTCTATACATTCCATTTCAGATTTCCATTAGGATCTTACGCACAAGAGCCTTAAGTAAAATCTTAATCTAATATGTTAAATACATTAGAGCTTGCAGTTATGTAAATATTAAATGAATAAACATGTTCAATTTCTCCGAGAAAAGATCTTCATACATGTATAAACTATTATAATATACCACGATTAAATATAAATCGTATTTTAAGTTAAAAATATGTTTTTTCCTACTTTGTAAAGATAATTTCTCTTATAAATGAATTGAGTAAATAAAACAATAATGAATCCATTAATAACTTTATAGTGTATTAAATGTCGTATATTATGTTGATAATTTATATTAATACGAGCCTTTTCTTATAATTTCAACATAAATATTACAATCACGTATTGAAAAAAACTTGTGACCGATTCAACTTGAATAATTTATTTTAGTAAGGTCAAGATAACTTCATTATTATAGATTTCGGTTTTTAAATAAGATATATTAAACGTTAATCGCAATAAAAAGTTATACCTTGATACTGATTTACTCATTAAATAAAAACTAAACTCATTGGCTCACTTTGAACGAAAAAAACAATATAAAAATAGAATAATATTATAATATAGATGTTAAATTCAATATACATTTCATTTCAGATATGCAGCAAACCATTCTTCTACACTTGTATCCTTGAGTGCATTCATATGCCCTATGTTTAAGATGAAACATTTCTTGTATAAGTAAAATCTATCCAAGTTCAATTTTGTCAGTGTCCGTATGTTGTGTAAGGGAGAGAACTGAGTATCAGGCTTGTCAATTAGTTGAAAATCAGACCAATAATACGTGTTTTTGATTCAACTCTATGTCCCTTAATTTCACTAGTTGTTAGACTTTAAATGAAATGTCCGTTCTATGAAACAGTCAAACTTCGTTAGCAACAATATTACATTGGTTATCCATGCTCATACTACTCACATTCACCTTAGAATACGTTCAATTTTGTGCTGCCTTCTCATATCTAAGAATAATACTTTCTATTGGTTTCTCTTAAAATGAGCTGTGAGAGTAAATACTATAATTTATGTTATGTTTAAATAATTTTTATAAAACAGAGTATACCAAATCAGCCGTTTAAGTATGTACTTCTTTTGCCTACATATATTCTGTTTAATGATAGAAATGAAGCTGTTATAAAAATGATAGTAAAATGAATTAAACAGCTAAGTAAGTTAATTTCGTGTTTATATAAAGGTATTTTATTAGTATCCGCCTTATAGATTTCTAAAGAGAAGACAACCACCAATTAGGGTCACTTTTTAGGTCATTTTTTAAATTCTAGTGTATTAAGATTTTACCAAAAGGAAAACACTTATAAGTTACTTTATAGATGCAGACTGTAACCTTATAATAAAAACTACGTAATGAGAAACCAAAATAGACTCTGTTTTAAGTTTACTTTTTAAACCTCCTGTAATATATACAAATCCCCAATTTAACATAGTACATAATACGATAACAAGTTTCAATAAAAACTGTTTTTTAATAGCCTCATATTCATCGATTTACAAAAATTAAAATATAAACAGTACAAATATACTTATAATTAATCATCTATAGTCTTTATATTTACGTCCCGGTCAAACTAACCTATTACTGTGGGCTGAACAGAACGAAAGAAGGATAAACGAAAAAATTAATTTAATTTCTTATTAGTATAGTGCAAATAAATGCAAGTTTGTAGCATTAATCAAAATAAAAGAAATATAGATTAACAAATAAGCTGACTAAATGATATTACATTTCCGGTTCAAGTGAGGTCAAGTGATACGATAGTGCACTCGAATAGACTCAAATCAAATAATTTACTTATCGAATGAAAATATAAACTTTGCATTAAAAGATGTATAAAAGATGGAATATATGTATAACAATAAGTCTAAACTAAATGTACCAGTTGTATTAACTTTGAAACATAAGTAAATCGGTCGAAAAATCATATATGAGTAACTCAACTAATAAAATCTATATTTTTAAATTACAATGATTTTTAATTACGTTCATTCTAATTTTATGTGATTAAAATTTTCGTTTTTTCCATGAACATTTTATGTGTGACAAACATAGCCAATAAATAACTAAAAACACCAATTTTAATTATTCTGAATTTTGACATTTTGGTAAACTACTATGATTAATCGTTTAAGAGCTTTATATCAAGACATCTTCTTTATTATGTATCGTACATATACTTATCATTAATAAAATACTGGATTTATGAGATATAACATGATTTTACACGGTTAAATTTTAGTTTTGCTGAGGCTATAAATATCTAATAAACACGTAAATTGTATAATGATAACAATTATATAAATAACCATAACATAATGAACATACACATATCTAATGGTTTTAAGTTTTTAAATAACTAATAAGTAACTGCGTGTTTCTATATTTTTAGTTAATTTATGCATTTATTCACCTCAATGACCTCATAAGTGTGAATTAATATAAGACATCTAAATCACAAAAATGTATAAATCCAATCGATTTATTTTAAATGACCAATTAAATTAGTTTCGGATAAGAAAATTAAGGTATTATACAAATGATACACTTCTGAGATCTCCATTAGGATGCTATGCATAAGAGCTTCAAATAAAATTTCAGTCTTATTAGGCTTCACATATTCTGTAAATTTAGCTAGACATTAAATGAACGAAACATTTTTATTTCTCAATAAGAGGATCCTCATACGTATTCAACTACTTTATTATAACTTAGCGAAAAAATTTAAATGTGAATGACACTCAGTGTTAAGCAGGTTTTTTCCTATTTTGTAAAGATAGTTGGACAGATAAAACAACAATTTTATAATTCCGTTACTAACTTACTAGTGTATTATTAACTTAATAATATAGTGAATTGAATGTTACATAGTATGCTATCAGTTCATAAAATGGTCTTTTGCTTATGACTGATTTCAAGTGTATAATTTATTTTGGTAAACATGATAAAACAAACACACATGACAAAACTAGGCAGAAAATGTATAAAACAGACAAAACAGATACAACCAACTTAGTTACATTGAACTGGTGTCAGTCCATTTAAAAATATACACCTACGTAAATGTTGTTTTTTGTGTGATCCTTATTGATTGACTTCTTTTAAATTACAAAATAAAAACGACTTAGTAGACTAGAATATACAAGCTTGTAAATATAATACACTTCTGAGATATCCATTATGAGCTTTAACTTACTTTATACTGCTTCACATATTATTGTTTATTAGTCCATATATCTCATCAAATATTAAATATTTTTTTTAAATGGACAAAAATGTTCATTTGTCAAATAACGGATATAAATTCATATACAACAATTATATCATACTTGAGCCAAACTATTAAAATTAAAGTTCATCAACGACTGTAAAGATAATTTATATAGTCAAATATTTGGGTAAATAAAACATTATACGAGACTGTTCTGTTAAGAAATATATTCTTATTCTTTATTCTTTTACAAATTTTTCACATCTTTATTTACAAATGATGTCCTTGCTCAGAATCTTTGAACTTGTGATTCTTCAACTCCTTTCAGCTCAGCCATTAGTCTGCTGTAGAGTTCATCCCCACACTCTTTAGGACCGATGCTTTCAAATAATTTAATAAATGAGTATTCGTGATTTCTAACTTTGTTGCAAACGTAACAATCAGAACCACAAGCAGCTGTTTCTGAATGGTCCCTCTTAAATTTTATATTTTCTACATCCTCGACCAGTTCAGCCATTCTTTGAAGTTTTTCTTCAGCTTCTAGACTCCAGCTAGTTTTTGTAAATCTCAGCTCAAACATGACCATCAGCAAGTTTGTATACATTGTACCTGGAGTGTGATAAAGTGTCTGAACAATACCTTTATATAACCCTGAAAACTGTATTGAAAAAGTGGTGGGTGGATAGTAACAGATTTATATAAAATGTTTTCAAAATCAAACGTTTATGCTTAAATAGGATCCAGAAGTTGTTATTTTATCTTAAAGATACTGTTTCATACAAACAGTTCACTCACAACAAGTGTGATAATATATAACTCACATATGTTTACTTTAGTACATACAATTATTAATAAATTAATAATAGTGGTTTTTGAAGCTAAAAATACACATGTGAATGATAATAATTTACGTTAAATTTCAATACTCATAACACATATAAAAAGTCATGTGATATTTTTGATATTTTTAGGATTATAAAAGTTAAAGAATATGAAACTAAGTCAACTGCCATGATGCTATTAAAACGAATCTCAGCCATATTACAGTTGTATTATTTTTTGTCTTTAGTTAGCATACATTTTTATTTATTTTTTTCCCCAAAAAACTTGATATGATTTGTTTGTAACGTGGTTACTTTTAGTTGACAAGGCTCATACATTGTAAAACTGTACATTGTGAAGCCAAAGGAATGAATTTGAATGTGAAGTGCAATTGAACATTCAATACACTCCCTTTCATCCAAATAATGAACTTTATACTTAAGGTAGCACTAAAAAACCATATACTGTACGAACAAAACTATACTTTGTCTAGCTATATAAATACAAATGTACATAACCAGACTTTAATTTCGTATAATACATTTAAGTATGTAGGATTAACATGTTGAACTTGGGTACAGGGCATTTATTGTATTTTACGATACCTATTTATGTTGTATTCATGTTATTTATGAATTTAATGTGGAATTGAAACTGTAATTTAGATAATAATTTATTTATCAAACACAGTGAATGAAACAGCATTGATATTAAGTAACACCCAAATAATAATATGGAATGCAAACTATAAATTACTTTCAAAGCTAATTCCCATTCACTTTGTCTTATTAGAATTGATATTAAGAGGCATTAAAAATAATTCATATGACGTTTGTATAAATAAAACCATATCTATATTTTAAACTAGCCAGGCCACCGTTCAAAGACAAATAGAGCACACTTATTGTAGTAATGTATTACAAATAAAGTAACCAAAACCACAATTGTTAAATGTAATGTTTGTCGTTGCCTTAAATAAATGAGAATGGTAATTTTGCATTTCATTGTTTTCTCTGAAATATATTTTTCCATGCCAACGAAAATAACACATATGTTTTAAATGTCTATGTTACAATAGAAATGACAGTTTAATATAAATACAATAGAAATATAGTTTAAACCGTTCAACTGTTTATTCTCCTCCAACTAAATTTTTGTACTTTACAAGTTATGTGTTTTGAATAAGTAATTTATAGATAAAGAACATTTATTGAGAAAAGTTTTTTCGTTGAATCACATAAATAGAATTAAGTATAATTTATTACTGATATGTTTATAATGCATAATTATATTAAGTATTAGACTTTAATTTTTACTATTTTAATCAAAGAATATCACAAAGACAGATAGAGTAGCTTACGGTGACTTTTTAGTGCAACTTCATTGAATTCGAACTGTGCACATACACATATAACGGGGCTTATACTGTATAATTTATAATTTGTATTGTGAATATTTAATGTTAAACAGGAAATCTAATATTTTAAACTATTTTTTATAGGTTATTAGAGGTATACATCAATTATTTAAATTTTGAATTGTAAACGCGTAGTTTATTAAATTGTTTTGTAAAGACTGTAATGTTAATTGCTATTGTTTAGAATATAGTATAAAAAACTCTACTGTTTATAATGATCAGTTCAGAGGTAATTGTAAAGTAAATGAAGTATCAGAGTCATACTAAATGTCATTAAATGATGCAAATTATAAAATGTTACTTTATGTGTCATGCACTATCTTATTAAATAATTCAGAATTTGCAATAATATACTATAACGTATTAGTAATAGAAAAACTAAAGTAAGAAGATTTAATTACGTATATGTATGTAAATAAAATATACACAGAAACGAGCCAATATTGTTAATAAAACACGATTGGTTCTAATAACTAGCGTGAATGCAAATATAGTTATTCTTAGCACGATGACCTGTACTAATAAGTCAAGATAACCATAGATAAAGTAAGAGGCCAACGCTGAAATTGATTTGCTATAGCATGAGTACAAATTAGATTTCCTGTTTAACATTAAATATTCACAATACAAATTATAAACTATACAGTATACAGTAATACAGTATAAGCCCCGTTATATGTGTATGTGCACAGTTCGAATTCATTGAAGTTGCACTAAAAAGTCACCGTAAGCTACTCTATCTGTCTTTGTGATATTCTTTGATTAAAATAGTAAAAATTAAAGTCTAATACTTAATATAATTATGCATTATAAACATATCAGTAATAAATTATACTTAATTCTATTTATGTGATTCAACGAAAAAACTTTTATCAATAAATGTTCTTTATCTATAAATTACTTATTCAAAACACATAACTTGTAAAGTACAAAAATTTAGTTGGAGGTGAATAAACAGTTGAACGGTTTAAACTATATTTCTATTGTATTTATATTAAACTGTCATTTCTATTGTAACATAGACATTTAAAACATATGTGTTATTTTCGTTGGCATGGAAAAATATATTTCAGAGAAAACAATGAAATGCAAAATTACCATTCTCATTTATTTAAGGCAACGACAAACATTACATTTAACAATTGTGGTTTTGGTTACTTTATTTGTAATACATTACTACAATAAGTGTGCTCTATTTGTCTTTGAACGGCGGCCTGGCTAGTTTAAAATATACATATGGTTTTATTTATACAAACGTCATATGAATTATTTTTAATACCTCTTAATATCAATTCTAATAAGACAAAGTGAATGGGAATTAGCTTTGAAAGTAATTTATAGTTTGTATTCCATATTATTATTTGGGTGTTACTTAATATCAATGCTGTTTCATTCACTGTGTTTGATAAATAAATTATTATCTAAATTACAGTTTCAATTCCACATTAAATTCATAAATAACATGAATACAACATAAATAGGTATCGTAAAATACAATAAATGCCCTGTACCCAAGTTCAACATGTTAATCCTACATACTTAAATGTATTATACGAAATTAAAGTCTAGTTACAGTATTGTGCGAATTAATGTGAACAGAGACAAAATTTCAGTTTTCATAAGTTAGCACACCTGCTGTGCCCATTCTATTGGCTGTTTTGTCCAGGAAATAACATAACCTCAAAACCTTATTAGTAAATTGATGTAAACACGTGCTTTTTGTTATAACAGTGTTATATTTTAATGTTTATGCAAGTTTGTGTTATTTTCGTTGATTTTGTGAAAATGGTGCATTCTGGTTTGATTTGTTATTAATATGGATATCACGCCTAGAAAAAGAGAAAAGGTCATAACACTTAGTGAGCATACACCAATGACTCAGAGGGATGTATTAAAGAAATAATTAATAGTTGTACAATGTTGCAAAGGAGTGTTGTGTAAGTTTGGGTTCAGTAAACAAAATCATCAAACAAAAAAAGCAAACAGGGTCAGTTGATGTGCAGCGGAAAGGAAAATGTGGAAGAAAACGGAAGACTACTCCTCGAGATGAAGCCTTTCTATTGCGAGATAGCAAATTTCATCCCAGAAAAACAAGCTATGACCTTCAGCAAGATTTAGAAAAGGCTGGAGTGAAAATTCACGACTCAACAATACGCAGACGTCTCTTAGAAGGAGGGAGAAGAGCCGTGAGACCACAGAGAAAACAACTTCTGACAGTGCCTATGATGAAAAAAAGGCTGAATTGGGCAAAAAATATGCTCATTGGAGTGCAGAAGATTGGAGAAAAGTGTTATTTTCTGACAAGACCCACTTCGTTGTGCAGGGCCAGCGATCAAAGTTCGTTCGTAAGGCAGCCAATGAGTCACTTTCTGCTAGCCATATTAACCAAACAGTCAAATATCCCCCCAAAAAAATGTTCTGGGGCTGTTTTTCATACTCAGGTACTGGCATACTTATTCCAATTGAAGGTATGATGAATAGTGAAAAATAAAAAGCATTGCTAGGGCAACGCTTAGCTATAGAACTTAATAAAGTACAGGCCGAAGGGACCGCAATTTTTCAACAAGACCCGGCTCCGTGCCACATATCGAAGATTACGATGAAATACTTTACAGATAATAATATTACCCTTCTTGATTGGCCTGGGAATTCACCTGATCTTAATCCTATAGAAAATTTGTGGGCAATATGTAAGGCTAGGCTACAAAAATTGGACTGTACGACGAAAACGAAACTGGTGGAAGCAGTGATTCAGGTTTGGTTTAGAGATGAAGCCATCACAAACAATTGCAAAAAACTTGTGGATTCCATGCCAAGAAGACTCCAGGAAGTCATAAAAGTAAAAGGGGGAACACATTAAATCAAATAAAT
>JAQJVL010002246.1:0-111922 GCA_035578905.1 Stictocephala bisonia
GACGGAGAATCACAAATACAAACGTTTGATGAGAATCACAAAAAATGTTTAACCAGTTCTCTCACATTCCTAGACCATTTGAATCGTGATGGTTATGATTTGTAAAACCAAATTTATTGTCACTGTGACAGACTCACGATGAGTATCAACTGCTTCCACACCCTTAGCGTTAAGAAAATGTACACAGCCCATAATTCATAGTCGGCGGCATTTTTAATCGGAGGAGGAATTTTAAACAGTCATAAGTGACCTTAAATACAGTTGATTGTATCCGTGACGGCGGCTGTGGCTCGCTAATAGATAGTATTACCCAGCACGCATTCGCTGAACGCCGACCGCAGCGCTACAGCGGCGGGATTCCAAAATGGTACTTACTTTAAAAACACGCCTCGTATATTTATTGGAACAAAATTAAATTTTTAACAAAAAACTGATACAAGAATTTAAAAAAAAAATTTAAATAGGAAGAATAGTATTTGTTGTTTGTTTTCTGTTGTTTATATCCTGACAAATAAAAAAAGTCATTTTCAAATATTTTAGACAAAATTATACATAAAAAAATATTTATAATTCTAAAACTGGTTTTTATGAAAAACAACATTTTTACCAAAAAATTAGTTTTGACTGCAACTAGTAAACAATTGCTCTATAAATTTTATTCTATACTTAGCAAGAGTCAAAAAGTACATAATTTAGACCAATTTGTAAGTAAAGTTTTTTCCAATAATTCAAAACATGTTATCAGCTAAAAATATAAACAGAAAAAATCTAATATCCTACTTGCAACGCTCTTTCATTTTCATACCTGTTACACATAGGCCTATGGTAAAAATACTTAGGAACATACAGAAAATGTAAAGGATGAAAAGAAATGTTTAGGCACATAACTAGGCCTACCTTTTTGCATTTTTTATTCCTTGAGAGTATGGTAGCGTTCAAAACACTGGCCCGGATGAAGTCCTGGTTTCCTCACACATGTTGCACAGAAATAAACAGTTTCTCTCCTTTGTCCAGCTTTTCTGTTGCTGCAAACTGCACAGTCCTTGCTGTTACTCTTTTCATTGGCATAAATAAAATGAGGTTTTTTATTTAGCCTATCCTCCTGGTCGGACGAGGAAGGTCGACCACGCTGAGAAAACGATTTGTTCCGCACACCAGAAACAAGTTTTGTAATCAATAGTTCCCTAAACGTCTTTGAGTCTACTGTAGTTTTGCCCTCATTCTGCAAATTCATGTTGTACAACAGCAAACTATTTACTACACAAACTTCAACCAGCCAAAACCACATTTTTCTCCACCATATCTTTGATTTGCGGACAAACATATAGGATGAAATGTAGTGGTCTGCCGTATCTACACCTCCCATCCTCTCATTATAGTCACAAATTACAACTGGCTTTGAGACTATTTCTTCTTCTTTTTTCTTCTTTTCTCTCCTCTTTACCACTTGTATGTCAGCGTTATGATAGGAACTCATCATTATAACGTGTCTGGTCTAGCCATACCAACACCAAGACATTATCCTTGTGACGGTAGGCTGCCGTCTCGTGTTTGTTCAACAGGCCCTTTAGCTTATTCTTGTTGACATGACTGGGATTGCCTTGCCGATTTGATAAGACAGTCCCAGTTAGATGAATCTTCATTTTTAGCAACTCTTGGGCTAATGCCAAACTCGTATAGAGTCGATCAGTGTACATGTGGAATCCACAATCTGGCCCACATATTTGTCTTATTCTTTGAGCCAAGAGCAAAACAATTCTTGCAGTGAACTGCATATCAGGAAAGGGCAACTTCTCTGAGGTTGCCGAGCCATAATACGGCTCAAAGGTGAAAATATAACCTGACCTGGCATCAGATACCACAAAAACCTTAATTGGTTTTTTCGGGTTGTATTGTTTGAAATACACCTTTCCTTTGAAGGAAATTGAGCTCTCATCCATGGAAAGTTCATATGGAGGGATGAAATACTGAGTAAACTTATCCTGAAGGTAAGAAACTACATTCTTCAGTTTATCTCCTCGTGATCGATTTTGGCCCGGTTCAGTACTTGCACAGTGTAAGGTCCAAAAGATTTGGAAAAAGCGATTTCTAGAAAATATACTACTGAAGAATGCTTAGTTGTATAGCCAGTCTTGTGAGAAATAATCTTGAAGTGAGGGTTTAGGATTCAGTCCCATATTTATGACAACTCCAAGAAAAGCTTTCATCTCCTTCATGTTACATCTCTCCATGAGTGCCAGATTGAATGTTTTTGCAAAGGCCTCTTTCTAGCAATAATGACCTGAGCATGTTTATTTGTCTCAGAAACAATACTACTCAACAGCTCATCAGTCATAAAAAGTTGGAAAAACTGTAATGGGCTTTCAGGTTTGTAGCCTATTGGGGGTTTATACCCGGATATCAATGTATAGGGAAAGTGAGAAAAGTCTTGATCCGCATTTGTGTAGGTTTTGTAGTTGTGATCTTCGTTTGGCTTTTCCGTAGGCTGCTTAGGCTTAGACTTTGTAGGTTTTGATTTAGGTTTAGGCCTATTGCTTGAAGCTCTGGCCTTTCTCGACCAACGTGCATTATTAGTTTTAGAAGGCCCTGGCTTATTACAATCAGCTGTGACTGTAGGTAATAGACTAGCAATAGGCCTAGGCATGTCCAGTTTTAATTTTTTTGACTGGTTCTGATTTTGATTTATATTACGTAGCCCAATAGGTATACTTACATTTTCACTGGCAGGAATGTAATTCAATGTCCCAAAGTTCACATCATGTTGCTGATCATAAATTGGGTCAGCCAAATCAACACTACTGATATCAATGTCACTGTCACAAAATTCGTCCACATCAAGTTCAGGATCAGATGGTACAAATGAGCAACTGGATAATAAATCCTCGTCAAATAATAAGCTGGTAATACCGTCACCACTGAGGCTCGAAATTGAAACTATTTTGTCGCCACTTCCATCATTTGGTAGAATACTACGGCCGTCGTCTTCGTCCATTTTATTCGACGTGAATTACAGTCGTAAAAATAAAAATATTACGAATAAACAGTAAAACAACAATGATAACCTAGCACCAACAACTCAGTTTATAAGCTCACTACGAACCATAACATATGACGGAACAACGCGAGAGCAGACACCTGTTGCAGTCAGCCAGCTGTTTACAGAGCAGCCACAGACGACAAACATTGCGTTTTCTGAGGTTTGTTTACCGATAAAAACTAAACTCAAATGGTTCTGAAAAAAATCCTACAGATAGCAGCACATATCAAATAACAAACCTAGCGGTCAATAATGTAACTACGTCAGTCCAAATACAACCTAAGAACGTTTTTATAGTGATGTCGGGCCCGGCCCAACATTGGAGTTAGTGCGGTAAGCTTGCGTGCGGGGCTGCCCCGCCGCTTGAGTGGAAAGGGTTAAAGGTGATGCATGTGTAAATTGAGTAACAAGTCTGAATCATTGGTTCACTGTTGTCTTTTGGAAACGCTTGGGGGCTTTCCTTACGTTGCAATTAAAATTCACTTAATCTGATTGATTTGTTAATAAATGGACTCGGAAATAAGGAGAACCAACAGTACGGTGAAAGAGTAAGTTTATGTAGAAAAATAAATATATACTATACATAAAGATATACATACATACATAATTAAATTTCTACAGATAAATATACAATTAAAAAGCCAACAAACAGTATGCCGAAAAAGTATAATAAATTACAGTTTGTAGTTGTAATATATACAATGCATGAAGATATACGAGTACATATACACATACATACATACAATACAAATGAATCTATATAAAAATATACAAATACAAAGCAAACGATAAGATGAAGAAGTGTAGTAAATATATACAATGCATACAGATATAATTTACATTAAAAGAAATCTACACAAAATAAACAATTACAA
Organism: Stictocephala bisonia; assembly: GCA_035578905.1. Taxonomy (NCBI): domain Eukaryota; kingdom Metazoa; phylum Arthropoda; class Insecta; order Hemiptera; family Membracidae; genus Stictocephala; species Stictocephala bisonia. Next base: position 3,913 of record JAQJVL010002246.1, read on the forward strand.
AAGTAAATAATGTCATCCTGTTAGCAATTTTAAAATGCTTGTTAATTTTTTCGACTTAATATTATTAATTTCATTTAAGCTGAGCATACAATATACTAATGTAAAATATACAACCGCATTAACATATATGGCAAATTTTACGTAAGTAAGGACGTTTTGTACAATAAAACGACATTCCAAGTGATTTTGTGTGGGTCAAACAACGGTGTTTGAGCACTAGGTGCTGCTCCCCCACCCGTGGGTGCCAAACTTATGACGTCATTTCTACAAGAAAAATGTCAAAGAATGAGGCTGTTACAAACTTCATTCAACTTTATACACCTTAAGCTAAGTTTTACTGTAATAAAAATATTCAGCTCCCTCGACATCCAATTTGGTGAATTTTCAGCAGTAAATGTGTTAACTAAAAGACAGAAGTTAAGTATATCTAGTCAAATTTTGTTTGAATACTTAATACAGTTTATTTTTAAACTAAAATATTCCATTTATAATCAGGCATTTTATAATATATGGTGCGTGATTGCCCCACCCTATATTTTAATGTCGGGGATACAGTATACTCTCCCCTCACCTGTTAAATTAGAACCCCCCCCCCAAGATTTACAAAACTGTGACTGAATGCGTGAATCAACATTTAACATTGTCAAAGATAGAGCTGCTGATTCAGTCACGTAAACAAATACTCCATACCGATACTAAAATTGATTTCAATCAATAAAATCTTAATTCATAATACAGTAGTACAAATTGGTACAAACTTTGTGATAGATTCACTATTCTTAATATTGTTAGTTATTGTTTAATTTCTGACGCCAAATTCCGAGCTAAGCATGATCAACTTGCATCTCTTATTAATCGATCTACAATTTTCTTAAGTTAATCAGATAGACGGAGAACGGCACGTTTACAGTTTGCTGACATTGCTAGAAGTCACGCTGTACAACGAACTATATCATAGTTAAAACAACACTGATTTGAGTGACAGAAATTTAGGTTAGCTGGACGTGGAACAGTGCGATGTAATGGCGGACCATATTGTGCACAGCCCTGTTTCGCCTGCGCTCCAGCTGGCTGGTTTCGTTATTATTTTCATTAATAAAAAAAAAATGCCATTGTAGTTTATATGGTTCTCAAGAATAAAAAGGATTGAAACAATCCTTACATAAAGCTACATTATACTAGCTAGAAGAAGTGGATCTATAAACTTCATCTTGTACTGTATCTGACACAAAGTGTGATGGTACATCCAATAGGCAGATGTTCTCCAACATTTGAAATCATCATTTCCAAATCACATTTCTACCATTTTGTTTCTTTTCTTCAATATTTTGGTTTGCTTTATCCTGCTGTTATAATTGTTGATAAACTCGTGAGCAATTTTTTTTCAAACCGTTAAAATTATTATTTTTATTCCTTATTCTGACCACTTTTACATGCATAAGGATATAGTGTACAAGAATTAACAATGGTTGAAGTATAAGATGAATAAACAATGGTTGAATCTAGTAAATAGTAAAATATTGTCATCCACCATCTAGAGACTTTTGACTAATTGAATAATTGGGGTGAAGGTGATGGAAGTGATAGGCCCCATCCATATCTTTGTTATATCCTGATATAGCTTTGGGACAGTTGACTTTGGATTGGTAACGAGTGTTAATTAAAGGCTGGTAACTAAAATTACGATGCACGTAGCAATACAACGAATGTTCCAGCAGTAAACTAAAACCCCATTAAATAATAATTGAACAGAATTAATTCTTATGCCACCATTTAGCTGACCTAAAAGTAATATTTTTGTAAAAAATGTATTTTACCACTCTTTCTGCCACTAAGTATGTTAAATAAATAAAGAAAACCATCATCAGCATTAACAAAAGGATAGATTTATTTTAAAAGACTATGAAGCTGTTAAAATCCTTGTTAAACAAAAATACAAATTGAATTATTAGTTGGCAACATTGAATTTCATATTGTAAACAAAATTTTACAACAGACATTAGTCGAACAAACAGTAAATTTACTTAAATATTTCCTCTTTTTAAGGGGATTCTGCATCTAGATGGGTGTTTTTTTCTATTAACTAACATTTTATTATTTTGGTGTATTTTTTCAATTCCCTACATGTAAAAACTAATATCTAAATACCTTTGGTGCCATATTTTAATTTGACTTTGTTTACAATAAAATAAATATTCGTTATTTTTTTTGTAAAACTGTTAATTTTTAAAATTGATATTCCATAGCTGAATGACAATCAAATATTATCCTGTTTATTTTATTTTGATGCTATTGACAACTACTACATTCCTATATATTTTCATTGTCATACCCCAATAAATTAAAATTCTATAGACCTTTAAAAATTAAAAAAAAATATTTTCTCATTTTATTTTATTTGTATAATTTAAAAAATAGGTTAGGTAAGCTGTAGAGTTATGAAAATACATAGGAATTTTAGACGTTATATGAATGATACCTGGAAAAAATTTCAGCTTTCTATGTATTATGGTTCTCAAACAATATCAATTTTTATTCAAAGAAACCTAACTTTCGGAAAATCGCGATAAACTAAAATAGTTTCATTTTTTCAATGTAAACTATAAGTTTACAATAATTGTATATAACATAATATTACATTTATTTGTTATTTTACATAGGCCTATTAGAATAGTATCCATAAATATTTTTTGTTGGTCCAAAACCTGTTTTGAAGTCTTATAAAAAACAAAATTAGGCCTACCGTATCAAGTATAGGCCTACCGTACCTAGAATTCTCCTGCACCATACACCAGCCCCTCTGTTGCTCTTAGTCTTTCTTCTTCTTCTATCTGTGCCACTTTCGGTCTCTTCCTATATTCTCCAATCTGTAACTCTTTACGTCTTTTTGATAGTCGTAGCCTGCTTTTATCAAAGCGCTTAGCTATCCTATAACTGTGCCTCCCAGGACTAATACCTGCAGCCTCTTGATAGCTTGAACAAGTTTTCATATAACCTGTGTTGTAAATGCTGATGGCTTCAAAAATACCCAGTTCAATTTTTGTTTTAGATGTGTTAACAGTTTTAGGGCACTTTGACCAAATAACATTGTGGAGCGCCTCATTGGCATTTTGAGTCCGTCCGGCTAAACACCTAATCAACAAAGTTTCGGTGAAGAGCCTCTCATATAAAGGAAGCATTTCTTTCACTACATTAGGAGAGAGAGGGTGTTTTGATTTTCAATGCATGGTTCAGGAGATCTTCCATCAGCGATTGGTCTTTGGTAAAAACACCAAGATTCCTTCCCTAGCGGACATAACTTATGATGTGGTGACTTATCAGTGGATTTACTGTAAAAGAGAGTGGCATATTTTGCCTCTTTCATTTTGGCTACATTACCAAGGTTTTTATGTATACCATTGTGGTAATATCTTGTTAGTTTTTGTATAACTGGTTCACTTAGGTGACCTTGAGATCGACCTCCAACTGGGTTTTTTAATTTTGAATGATTCTTTACTAGTTTCCTCAATCCAGTACCTAACCTCTTTGCAACATGATTGAGGCACTCCACTTATTCAATATGTTTGTCACCATAAATATTGCAATCATTTAGATGTGCAATTGTTTTTGCATCGCCATCCGACAACATGGTAGTATATCTAAATCCAATGCTTTCCGAACGCCGCCACAATCTTTCTGCTGCGTCCACCTCCATTCCAGGTGATGAACCTACATAGTTTTGGTTACATACACCTTTGTGATTGTTGTACCAAGTCTGAAAATGCTCAGGGTTGCTAATTTTTCATTTTGCTACCTCACATTTGTTACAAATTTGGATAGCACTTCAAAATCTATAACAAGACCTGTCAAAATTTCAATGCAAAAACCAATCCCATATTTGGATGTGAAACCACGTTTCTGCCATGATCCGTCATAACTCACAGTTATGTCAAATACCACATTGTCATCATCTAAAGTGCCATAACATATTTTTACTTCGCATCGGGCTAATTCCAAAACATGTTCCATTTCTGCTTTTGAAGAAGCGTGTAGGCTACTTATATTTTTTTGAAACGTTCTATAATTCATTGGACTCATGTTCAAGGACATGCAAAACATATCTAAAGCCCTATGCCCTTTGCCAATAATCAATTGCTTTGACTACTCTGCGGTTTACGTCATAAGAACCTCTCGGAGTGTCGTTTGTATTCGTCAACTGGGTTTTTTTTATTTTTGCATAAAACATGATATAAAATTGAAAAAATTACTTAATTTAAAAATCCACTGGACATAAGAATTAAAATAGTATTTTGTACATTAAAAAAAAAAAAAAAGTCTGTCTAGCTCAAATCGTTTACGAGAAAAATGTACCTAAAGGTTTAAAATGTGTTCGGAAAACGGACAAAAATAGTAAAAAATACATGAAAACTCACTTTAGTAATGTCCTGGAGCATAGGGAGGGTTGTCTGGATCTTCTTCCTGTTCAAACTGATCCTCAAGATGTTTCCTTTTTAATCTAGTTGCTTCACAGTACTTTTTTTCTATTTCTTGGATAGCTTTATCCGCTTTGGTGATGTGAAGAGTAGGTAAAAAGTGGTTGTTTCAGGCTCACTTTTCTGGCCTCTGATTGGTCGAGAGCGGTCACGTGACATTTTCAAGATGGCGGCGCCCATGTTTCCTGCCAAATTTCCTAACATCACTTTTCCTAACCTCAAATTTCCCTCAAATTCCCAAATTTCCCTCCAAATTCCTACATCATACTATATAAAATGCACTGTTAACCTTGTTATACTATATAAAATACACTCTTAACCTAACTTTTTCCATGTTATACTATATAAATTGCACTGTTAACCTTGTTATACTATATAAAATACACTCTTAACCTAACTTTTTCCATGTTATACTATATAAAATGAACTTTTTTTTGTCCAATATGGCGTCTTTTTCCATGTTATACTATATAAAATGCACTGTTAACCTTGTTATACTATATAAAATACACTCTTAACCTAACTTTTTCCATGTTATATTATATAAAATGAACTTTTTTTGTCCAATATGGCGTCTTTTCCCTCCCGTGCCAACTCCCCCCCCAAATTCCCCAAATTCCCTCCTCAAAATTCCCTCCCAAAATTCCCTCATCCAATATGGTGGCCTTTATACCATATAAAATACACTATAATAAATGGCTAACACGTCGCCTGCTGGTCGGGCGCGCATGCGCGTTGTTACTCTACTCATACACACTATACTATACTCTATACACTACTCCATATACTCTATGTGCTCGACCCGATCACAGCGCACCTAGCAGCATCAGCTGTTCTCAACACGATCGTAGCACACCTGGTGGCAAAACTTAGTGCATCCTTTCGGAAACATGGCGCCTTCGGAAGGGAAGTCCCCGTGGGAAAATTCCCTCCCTCAAATTCCCTCGTAAAAAATACAAAATGCACTCTTAACCTTTCCCATCTCATACTATATAAAATGCAAAAGATGACGGCCATTTACATATGTACTATATAAAATACATTCATATACTTCCGGCGACCGTCGGCTACCTTCGTAAGCGTCGTCTGCTGGTCTGGCACACACCCAAATGCCACGCTCTGATTGGTTACCTCCCTACTTTACAAGTAATCTTTCTCACACGTACTGTTAGACTACTTATTTAATTTAATTTTTCTCAACTTTTAACAAATACACAGTTAACATACGCTCTTACCTTTGGGTACTCATCCACGGCTTCCTACACTGTTACCTACCTATACTTATCTATCGAATCACAGTTCATCCTCAAGCCCCTACTTAACACTCTAGGCAACCCGCAATACACGTTTTTAATTAATTATTTATTCAAAAATGAAGGGACAATTATTTTTATTTAATCTGTTTATAATTTGTATTACACTGTTATCCTATCCATTTTAATTAATTTTTATTTTATATTAAATACTCTGTTAACATGCGCTCTTACCTTCAACTACCATCTACTTCTGGTTAACTTCATATTAAACACACCCGACATCCTCTAAACCTAACACGCTAGCTTAACTTCATACACTTTTACCCTAGAGCCCTCATGCCTAACCGAACTATTCAACCTAAATTACTTTAACTGTACTTACAAAGTCTACTGGAGTACAGGCTTTATCGGTCCGTTATTGGTCACAAGCTTCACATTTTCTTTCATTAACTATCAACTAACAATTTCCTATTTTCGCCCACCTTTGCGTGCATGTACATCTAATCTAGGTTACATTACTTACTCTCGGCTACTTTTATTATCAATTCTGTGGACTCAAATACCTCACTTCCCATCCACGTTCCTATCCAGAACCCATCAGCCCCCCTACATAACGAAACTAGCACACCTACCTTCACTTCCTCTCCACAAACATTCCTTCCTTTGTACCATAGCGACACTCAAGGACTAATTCACTACCATTTCACAACCCGTATACTAGTTATTGGATACCTCTGCTCGGTGCACTGGCAGTCCAAGAGTTCTCGCGCAACACGGTTTGACCTCAATATTGTTTGCTATTTTAATGGGCACCGGACGGACTGCATATCAACCATATGTTAACCCTAGAGGTCAAGTTTAGTGATATCAAACAGCATTATATGCATTTCCCCAGAGATAGTAGAATCTGACCATATCTCGTCTATTATTAAACAAAACGAAAGAATTATTGGTATTATAGTTCTGCACTTTTAAAAAAAGAGAGCAATAATAATTTATTTACACACTACGTTTTATTCAGTAAAATCAATTGATATTCTTGTTATTATCAATTATCATACGTAATACATAGAACCTTTTTCAATAATTTGTGCTTTATATTTAAATTATTACGAGTAAACTTAATTTTAACAAAGTTTTATCTATTTGTTTTGTTGTAAATTCCATAATTTATATATGCTAACACATTACATCGATCTTATGTGTAATAATGAGAGATCGTACATCAAAATTATACCGTATTTTCTAAAGTTTTTATAGTTTAGGTAGGATTTTAAACAATATGTATAACATTTATAGCTTAATACCATATCAAATTACATTCATACACATTGAAGTCACAAAGTAAAGTTAACAACCTACATTCCCATCAACACATTACCTCCAAGTAGAGGGCTAACAACACTACACCCAATACAAGTTTTCATTAAGTCACACTGAAATAGTAAACTTTTAACAAGTTAAAGTATGCAGTCCCCCTTGACAAGAATAACTCTACATATGTCCATTGACTTTAAACGAAGTATATTAACCAATAATACTTTTAAAACTTATACATGTCAAAAGACACCCTAACTTTAGTCTACCGAATTATTGTTTGTTAACCAACCTAAACTTACAAATAACAATTAATTGTTGGAAAATGTCTCAGATCAAGCAAGAACTACCAACATAATAGTCTCCAAACCCTTTAAAATTTAGTTAAAATGTCCATAAATAGAGTTATTTGTGTACAAAATATGTTATAATTCCCTAAAAGCATTAAAATGCAGTGTCATAACAATGATATTCGCCCTAAACTTTAAAAAACCCTTTAAAATACTCTTATAGAAACCTTTAAAAACTTAGTTTGAGCTCAAAACAACGCACAAAACTGATGTAACACTTGTAAATTAATTGTTTATCCTATATAGCTATTTAGTTGACTCCAAACAGTTGGCAAAGAGTAAGTAGCCAATAGGAATAAATTCTCTATAATGTCAACATTTTAAGTCTAGTTTTAACAAAACTTGGTACTAATGATTCTTTGCACATTAAACAAATAAACGAATAGTCAGTTGAAATTTGTCTATTGTAAAAACTTTGGTATTAACAGTAAGAAAGTTTTGTATCTTTTGGTTGTAAAATACTCGATCAGAAAATGTATATTCACCTAATAAAGTAGTTTTCATTTAATTTCCATCCAACATATATATACAAACTACCTACCAAGCACTAATACCCTTCCTATCCAGTAGTAAGACCCTCCTACCCACTTACCCTACACACAGACATCTTTATAGATCAGTTACATTCACAAAACATAAGACTATTGGCAGACTCTACCTACTTAACATAAAAGACTTACCACACACAAACCGTAAATACAAGATCTTGACTCACCACCTACCTACTCAACACTGCACTCTCGTTAGATCACCTTCCCATTCATCACATAAGTCTTTTGATTGTCCATCTACCTTTCCAACACACATGTAAAAGACACCTACCAAGCTCCATAACCCTACCTATCCATTAGTAAGACTCTCCTACCCACTTAGCCAACACACAGCTATCTTTACAGACCAACTACCCTCCCAACACATAATATTATTGACAGACAACCTACGTGACATATAAGACTTACCACCTAATAGACAACCTACATAAAGCTTTATTTGTCATTCCACCTATCCAACACACATGTACAAGACACCTACCAAGCTCCATAACCCTACTACTACCTATCCATTAGTAAGACTCTCCTACCCACTTAGCCAACACACAGCTATCTTTACAGACCAACTACCCTCCCAACACATAAGACTATTGGCAGACTCTACCTACTTAACATAAAAGACTTACCACACACAAACCGTAAATACAAGACTTTTGACTCTCCACCTACTTACTCAACACTGTACCTCCGATATATCACCTAACTTATAAACTTATAAATAAACTCCATTGCATTTGACCTTTGATTGCTCATCTACCTATCCATAAGCACATGCACAAACCACCTACCAAGCACTAATACCCTACCTATCCATTAGTAAGACTCTCCTACCCACACCCTACACAAAGTTATCTTTATAAACCACATACCATACCAAAACATAAACTTATTGACAGACTACCTACTTAACATACAAGACTTACCACCTAACAGACAATCTACATAAGGCTTTATTTGTCATTCCACCTATCCATTAGTAAGACTCTCCTACCCACTTAGCCAACACACAGCTATCTTTTGTAACATATCTACTGACGCCTCACGTTCTAGCGCCATTCTGTAACATATCTCTTTCTTATTTAATTATATTAATTTAATCTATTGATTAATTATTTCTTTTTTGTCCCAAGTTATTGGGTGAAAATTTGTAACTTGCTACCTTTAGGAGGTTGTTACATTACTTTGATTATTCTGTTATTTTTTATTAAAATAATAAAAAGTTAATTTAATTTAATTTAGAGCATGATTCTTTTTATTTAATCTCAGGGTCGTAAAACAGGTAAATCGGTGGAGTTATATAGTACACAAACAGATTTTACTTTAGCAAATATACTTTATTTTACATTATTCAAGATCATTACGTTACTTTGTTAGTATTTGCATTACAATAAAATAAGATTGAAAATAATATTATCTAAAAACTAGATAATTGGCTTCTAAGTTAATTTAAATAATGTGATAATCAAAAGTTGAAATTATTTAAGTTTGATTTACAAAATCATTATGGAACTTATCTTTTGATCAATAGTTTATTCTAAAAACTTATCTGAATTCTATATCGCAATCGATGAGGATCAGATGCATCTTATGTCCTGTCGTTTACTCGAGGATACGAAAATTTAATATAATATGAAAATTATATCATAGCTAATAACTTTTGTTTAGCACATTTAAAACGCACAAATGTTTCGACACATTCTCCCGTAAACGTAGCCCGAAGCCGGTGGTGTCACTGGGGGACGACCCTCTTCTGTAGAGTAGTATTTGCAAACTGGGGTGAGGCAAACCTCTCAACCGTTGAACTCTAATTCCCCCACTTTTACTTTCTCTTCCGGTATCATTTTCCTTTGGGTACGAGACTGTTGGCCCTTCCGGTTGTACCACGAGGTAGCAGTCTGACAGCTGCTGCGATCTACGGGAATCTTTTTAACTAAATGCCCCGTTCTGATTGGTCCCTTTCAAAACTCATCCTCTTAGTCGTTTAATTTACTTGGATCCGGGGTGGGGACGATGGAAAGTTCCAACCGACCTGTTGACGCTTGTCACACGCCACCCTGTCCTATTTATGATTGTAATTCTCAGAAGAACTCCACCCATGTCTGGTTCATAACAAAGGCAGAGTTGTATTTTTATTTACTCCAGATGTTTTTGTTTCCTTTCCTATCTGACTTGCAGCAATTCTCTAACATTATTTGAGCCTTCGTGGTTTATTCCCATTAAATATATCCCTTTCTTTTACGTAATAATTTATTATCTATTTAAATTAATTAATTCATCTATCAATTTGGTGGACCTGTTACACTTTACAGACCAACTACCCTCCCAACACATAATATTATTGAAAGATCACATAATTAAAATACAACACACACACACAACATATCAAACCACACAAACTCTAAATACAAGATTTTTGACTAACCTCCCACCTAGTAAACACAATGTTCCTCTGATATATCACCTAACTCTCCATTGCATTTGACCTTTGATTGTCCATCTACCTATCCATAAGCACATGTACAAGACACCTACCAAGCTCCATAACCATACCTATCCATTAGTAAGACTCTCCTACCCACTTAGCCAACACACAGCTATCTTTACAGACCAACTACCCTCCCAACACATAATATTATTAACAGACCACTTACTTAACATACAAGACTGACCATACACTCTACATAGAAGACGTTTGATTATCCACTCACCTACTTAATACTCACAAAACACTTGATTGATGACACAACAATTTAACAAACACAACTGTCGATTGACACTTCATCTTCCCAAAGAATAAGACTTTTGAAGGACCACCTACCAAAGATACAAAAATCATGATAAACAAACTACACACTCTGCAGACATGACATAATATTCCATCATACTACCATGATAATAGTCCTATTGACATACCCCTACCTATCCAATATACGTACCACACACCGTACATACAAGACTTATGTTTACCCACCCACATACTAATCAAACAAGACTTGATTGACCATCCATCTCCGTAACATTCATGGATGACCTACCTACCAAACATACGACTTGACCACCTTCCCAAAGCATAAGACTTTTGAAGGACCACCTACCAAACATACGTACCACACACCATAAAATCATGAATTAACAGTCCACCCACCTACTCAACACACAACACCTCTGATAGATCATCCACCTAACCATTACATAAAACCTTTGATTGACTCACAATTCTAACATTCATGAACATCCATCCTCCTAAACATACGACTTAACCACCCACAAAAACAAGACTTTATGTATAACCACCTATTTAACATACGTACCACACACCATAAAATCATGACTTAACAGTCCACCCACCTACTCAACACACGACACCTCTGATAGATCATCCACCTAACCATTACATAAAACCTTTGATAGACCACCAACACACATGAACAACCTACCTACCTACCTACGTAACATCCAACACTCTTGACTTACTGCCCACCTACTCAACACACAGATAGACTACGTAACTAACCATTACATAAAACATTAGATTGACACTCAACATTCATGGAAGACCTACCTACCAAACATACAACTTGATTGACCGCCTACCTACCCATCACACATTTCTCTTGATAGACCAATCACCCTCCCATAAAAAGACTTTTGTCAGACTATTTACTTAACATACATGACTTACCACCTAATAGACAATCTACATAAGGCTTTAGTTATCATTCCACCTATCCAACACACATGTACAAGACACCTACCAAGCTCCATAACCCTACCTATCCATTAGTAAGACTCATGATTTACCCAACACACAGTTATCTTTACAGACCAACTACCCTCCCAACACATAATATTATTGACAGACAACCTACTGTACATACAAGACTTACCACCCACCTACTCAACACACAAAAGACCAACCACACACTCTACATATAAGTCTCTTGGTTGGTCGCCCACCTACTCAACATATAACACATCTGATACACCATTCCCTTGAACATTACATAAAACCTGTGATATTCCACCCAATCACCAAACACACATGACTCTTAATAGACCAATCCACCTACCTCTGCACACACAATTCCTTAGGACACACCCACCACTCATCCTACTGACAAAACTCCTAGAGAACTACCCATCCACCATAAAAACACTATTGCTTCATATAATCATGTTTTAAAATAACATTATTACACTGTAAGATAGGTTTAATATAGCTAAAGACCTAAAGTGTTTCCTAAAATTCTGTTTTCTCTAGAAATATGAGAGTCGTTGGTGGAAAACATCCAAACTAAACATAGAAAATAAGAATCAGCTAGTAGTTTCATAGAAATTCTGCTATACAACTAAAAAAATATGAGAAAAGTTAGGTTTAAAAACAATGAACATAGAAAAAGTTAGGTTTAAAAACAATGAGCATAGAAAAAGTTAGGTTAAAAAAATGAACACAGAAAAAGTTAGGTTTAAAAAAAATGAACACAGAAAAAGTTAGGTTAGCAAACATCAGAAAAGTAAGTCTAGCAAACAACCGTAAGGTTGATTGCTATCCTTACTTTTCCGAAAAGTTGTTAAAATTAACAAAAGTCAAAAAAAGTCCTATTTTTTTAGTTTGGTAATTTTAACTGAACTTTTCGGATGTTTGCTAACTTAACTTTTTCTGTGTTAATTTTAATTAAACCTAACTTTTTTTAAATTACCGTCGTATTAAACGGTCTCATCATGTTGCACTGAAGAAGAAGTCCCAGGGTCCTGAGGAGGATTAGGGAGATTTTTTATTTGTACTGGAGACTCATATGAGTCATCGCTGCTATCACTGAAATCTAGCTTTCTCGATGGTTTTCGCCTTCGTTTGTTTTTTCCTGACTCATCAATGTCTGTTAAAATTTCAGAATCTGATTCTGCTCTTCGGAGTTTCTGGCGTGCCTTAATAATATCATCTGAAAGATACATTTTTATACCATAGAATATAGCTTGATTTTATTTTGTTGTTCACTGGTAAACTGAACTAAACAGTAGGCTTGAAGTTATAATTTACTTTTAATATTCATCTCAGAATGGTAACCATTCCAGATTTTTCTATTAAAAATGTATAGACCCTAAAATATTGTAATTCGAAAGTTATTTGCTCGCTTGGTTATTATATGCTGTTAGCACCAAGTTATTTGTGTGTACAAAAATATTGCTTAAGAAATAAATGGTTAAATTATTTACTTCTAAAATATTCCATATTGAGATTACTTCCAAGTTCAATATTGAGCGATAGTTTAGCAAGTAAATATTTTTTTGGCAGACAAAAAATAAACTACAGCAGATCATCTTAAAGGCTTAACGTTTGTGGTATGCATTGGATTTGTTCATTTAATGCATCCTACATATTAAACGTTTGTGGTAAGCATTGGATTTGTTCATTTAATGCATCCTACATATTAAACGTTTGTGGTAAGCATTGGATTTGTTCATTTAATGCATCCTACATATTAAATATCCTTTAAAGTTATTATGTTCATATAATTGGTTAGGCAGTTTATATATCTTTTTAGTTCCATTAAAGGAGTTCTTTAAGGCTTCTTAAGATAAAAATATAATAATAGTATGTTAAATATATGACAAGTAAATGTAAAAGATGGGAGTTGACAATGAAATTAATATACCTGCATTGAGAGTAACAACAAATAATAAAATGTAGAATTCGTTATATCAGAATGAAATCGGGGTACCCCTCATGTGATATGGATATTCATATAGCATATACCACATTAAACTTAGTTTTATTTACAGAGCATCACTAAAACAGGCCTATTACACTAAGAACAAAATTACTAACCGGTGCTGTAAAAGATCCTTTTAACTGGATATAGGCTCCAATTTTCATCTGGGGATTCTTGATTTTTATTCATCAGGAATTTATTAGACAAAACTGTCTGTTTGTAGGGAGGCCAAAAACATTCTTTTTTTCGGGGAGTCATCCACTCCTGCCTTACTATGGCTAATCCACCCCCAGAATTTTTCTCAAATTCCACAATAAGATACATTTTGTAGGCCTATGAAACATAAAACAAACATTTTCAACCATTGTGTCAAATCGAATAATGGACGGTAACATAAATAGCCTAAACTATTAAATTTTTGATTGGGCATGCTACCTTTTTTTTAGCTACACCACTATTGAACTGACTGAAATAAATAGATAGCGACGGTAACATAAATAGCCTAAACTATTAAATTTTTGATTGGGCATGCCACTTTTTTTTAGCTACACCACTGTTGAACTGACTGAAATAAACAGATAGCGACGGTAACATAAATAGCCTAAACTATTAAATTTTTGATTGGGCATGCTACCTTTTGTTTAGCTACACCACTGTTGAACTGACTGAAATAAATAGATAGCCTATTAGTATTTAGGAAAGAATAGAACTACAAAATAAAGTTTTATGGTTACGAATCATTAGATAATCACTGCCATAAGCAAAAAGGGCTGGGCTTTTAGACTAAACTTCCCTGAGAGGCTGTTAAAACAATCAACCTTGAATATCAAAGCAGAACAATCAATGTTTAGGTAAGTAAAGCAAGTACCAATAGTAAAATGTAAGATATTTAAATTGCAGGTATCAATATTATGAAAATTAAACTATTATATTTAATTATATAATACAATAACAATTAAACAGTTTTAGGCCTATATAGAAAGAAACTAAACAACTAAATAAGTAAGCTTAAATAACTGTCTTGTACTTTAAATGAAGCATAAGTCAACTTGAATGACGAAAGTAACCTCAGACAACAACTAATAATTCTATAATAAACCTTCTCTACACTAATTCTGTTTATAATGATAAGCAAGTTTTCTGATTAAACGTCAGTTTTAACTTCTATTGATTTTCAACAGCTTGCATACTGGCTAATGACATTTATAAAAGGTGATAAAAATAACAAAGCCTTTCCTTCTGTTTTGAAATACAAATTAGATATCAATTTATACAAGGTATCGGTATTTTAATTGAGATCAGATTATTGTTATTCACTGCCTTTGGTAGGCTAGTTTGCCTGTTTTACGAGCCTCTTTTGAAAGCTCAATCACAAAAATAGTATGTCTAGGTCAATTAATTATATTTAAAATTTACTAATTAAAGTCCATGTAAAAATTCACAAAACAAGATAATTTTTATAATTATATACTGCCTAGAGGAAATTACCAAGAACAGCTGGCAAGTTTGTGTCAAAGCTCAGGATTATTTACCTTTAAAAGGTCACTCTAAAACCATGAATAAATGTAACAAACTAAAATCTTACTAAAATTTTAAAAGATTGCTCAAAACATAACATTCACCTGCATGCCACCTAACTAGAATTAATTGAATATATATCAAATTAAATTGAGCATTAAAAACTGCTTAATTTAAATAACTATATATTACTGCTACTATTTATATTTTCAGCTAACTCTAAACATCTCACATTTTACTTACCAGTAGAATGAAAACTGCCACAACTTCAGTCTAGTACGAAACGAGAACAACGCCACACTGTTTGGACTACACTTCAAAAATCACAAGACTTGAACATCAAAATGGCGGTATATGGTGCGGCGGCCTTCCCACATCGCAGTTCGCTTTGGTCAAAGTATGTGCGCATGCGCATCGTGCGAGATGATTCATTCGTCGGCGTTGTGAACTTACGTTTTCTAGTTTTCAAATGAAGTCCATTACTTATGTGCACATATTATTTTACTTTTACTTGCAGTTTTAAACTTTTAACTTTAGATTATGTGTTTAACTACTTGATAACACACATTTCATTATTAAGTCAATAAATAACTACCAGCCAACAGCGGGCCAACAATTATTTAATTTGTTGGGCCAATGATGGTAAAAACATATTGGCCCATCGTTGGCAGATGGTTGGAATGTTTGCCTACGATCCCCCAACCATGCCAACCATTTTTCAACGTTGGGCCAACGGTTAGTGCTACTGGGGATACTTTGTGCCTTCACTCAACTGATTGTTTATATTGCAATAAATAATCAGTGATATTAAAGACATTTCTGTTTACCAACCATTGTTGTAGTTTACTCGTTATTGTAAGACAATTTTAATCAATTGTTTGTTTGTTTGTTTTGAAAGTTTTTTTCTCGACCATAAGTATTATTAGATTTATGTCATGATTGTGCAGAGCGATTCGTAAAACATAGGCAAACAGGTGTAAACGTCCTACAAGTCAAAGTCTATTGGGTTTAGATCTGGGGATCGAACTGGCCATGCAAGAGGTCCCACTTGTCCAATCTATTTTTCATAAAACCACATTTTGTCCCTTATGTCTTAAGAATTATTTTCCATGTGAATTGGCAAAACATTTTCAAGGAAGTTAAGGTAGTGCTGCCCGTTTTAGTCTATTCGGAAGATAAATAGGACCAATCAACAAATCGCCAACAATACCAGCCCACACAATCACAGAGAAGGTATGCTGGAATCTGGAGTTAACAAAATATTTGGCAGAAAATTAGGATAGTTTACATCTTTATGTAACATTTCGTTACAAAATCTTCTTGGTGCATTTGGAGGGTCTGTTTCAGAAGAGGACCCCCACGCTTGAAAAATTTACTATATGAGTTGGAAATGAAACAACACATACCTGTGATTTAGTAAATGTTATAATGAAGAAAAATGAACATTGTTATGCTTCTGGAGGCCAGTACAAGTTTATATCGCGCCAAATTGCATCGACCAAATTTTCGTCTTTGTTCCTGCGACGCCACATGAACTCACACAAATATGAATCCAGCAACTCCCTGCTAGTTCCACACTCCCGCTTGTTTCTCCGTTTGGCTGATGCCCACATAGATTCCACAGTTTGAGTGTGCGCTCCAGTTTCTGGGTCCACAAAATGTTGACTGTGGTTCACTGTAAGATGGTGAAACTGCATTCCCGGCAAACGTGGAATGCCCTGGTAGGATGCCCACATATCGGATACAATCGTTGTCCCTTCCAAAATTGTGTCCTTAATACATGATAGCAAAGTGGCTGATGTTCTGTCTGGCACTGCATACAAAAAACACTCTTTTGTCTCTCTACAAATACCGCCAAATACCCATTGTTGAGGATACACACGACCTACATTGTGCTTTCTCCGCGAAAAACACGATTCGTCAATTTCCACAGTCAAACCATGGCCTCCAATTTTAATTGGGTTTTGAAGTAAACTATTGGCGCATACTTCACGCAAAAACATTTTCCAATCTGTAATAGTTGCTCTTGACATGTCCAGTTCTTTTGTGCAAAACTTTGTAGTTGCATATTCTTCTGCCCAACAATACACAAATAGCACTAACTTGTCTAGTTGTAATTTTGATTTCTCCAACCACGTACCTTTCCTTAGTCCAATATCAGTACGGCACTCTCGCATTCTACATCGCCAACGATCCTTAACATCGGCTAACGACAATTTCATGTCATGACCCTGCGGACACTGGCGTTCACTGTGCAAGATATGTTTATGCTGTAAATAACGTACCGCACTTTCTTTATCACTGACCTCACGAGCTATCGAAAACAGCGACATTATCAGGCAGTAATCCACAACTGAACTGACCACCGCAACATGAGTGGCCGTGCACGTTCAAGGTCGTACATCAGATAACGCCGCTAGACAAGATAACGAACCGATAACCAGCCGCCGAGCGTCAATTAGGTTATTGTGTTATTCCTGTTTCTTTTAGTTTTATGTCTAATAGTAACCCGCAACCATTCCCAAGTTTCCTACTCATATAGTAAATTTTTCAAGCGTGGGGGTCCTCTTCTGAAACAGACCCCATTTGGACCCTTAGCACATGGTAGGGATAAAGCGGCTGGCTACATTTATTCAGTCATACGGTCAACATTTGCACGGTCAACATCCGAAAATATCTAGCCAGAACACATTTTTTGTAACATCCTATACAGGGTGATTTTTTTAAGTGTGCCTCCGTTGGGATCAATTAAACCTGCAGATATACAACAAACTTTAAATGGTAACTTCAGCTACTTTATCCTCATTAATAAAAATATGCATTTAGCGATTTTCAAAAAGCCATAAGAAACTTATAAAAACTTTCAATGATTTTTTTCTAATAGAAATGTAATTTTAAAACTTGATTTTAGCATTTTTTAGGTAATACTAGCCGTTTCTAATCTATGGACACCTAAATAGTTAAAAACAGCAAATTTTGGTGTTGCAAAATTGATAAAACAACCGTGTTTTATTCTGTTATATTAGGATGCAGGTTTAATTTCATACATTTTAGTTATGATAAAGGTTGAATATATTAGGCAAAATAGACGATATTAGCCTAAGGCTATTTTTTAATATCTCATTTTCTACTACTAATTTTTCAAACTTTTGTTATATCTTTCTTCAATGTAGTTTTACAATTAAGTATATTTTGTATGGTAAAATTGTGCTTAGTACACTATAAATAAATGTTATGATAGGTTCCTAAATTATTTTAATGCAGACAAAACATATAACAATAAGATTATAATTTATAAATCATGGTAAAAACTTTTCATTACAAAATTTTTTAAATGTGATTATGGCCGCAAACTGAATATAAATATATCTTATAATTTGTAATGGAGACGAAAAATATTACTTGAATGAAATACAATAAAAAACCATAATACTCCTGTTTGCTTGTGATTCACGAATCGCTCTGTACACTCATGACTTAAATCTAATAATACTTACGGTCAAGAAGAAAATTCTCAAAACGAACAAACAATTGATTAAAACTGTTCTACAATAACCAGTAAACTACAACAATGGCTGGTAAACAGAAATGTCTTTAACATCACTGATCAATTATTGCAACATAAACAATCAGTTGGGTGAAGGCACAAAGTATAACATTGAATAAGGTATACTAACTACATTCAGTTGTGCATTACTTTAGTCTTTAATATACAAAACTGAACATAAACCTAAGAATTAACTATATAATAAAATGAATAAAAGTTGCAAGATGTATGAAATCACAACACTGTATAGTTTTGAATATTTAATGCCCTGATTCCAGAAATAATCACTACATTATTGGAATGAGATGCTCGAAGAAAATCTGCATGATTCTGGTATGTCAGCTGTTCATATAAATATGAATAATGAATAAATGATTTATTTTCCATTCAATATTTACATTAGAATTATTGTAAAGATAACTGGCCAATTTTTCCAGTAATATGGCCATAGTAAAATAATAAAAAATATTCTATAAACATGGAAATTAGAGTCTAGCATCTTTCAAAAACAGTTTATAAGAAAACATCGCCTTCTGCGGTATCTTTGCAGCTTTAACTCTAAGTAATTCAAAACTAAAAAGAAATATATGCAAAATCAAAACTGAAAAACCAACAAAATACATTAGATACTACAATATAATGGAAGAATATCTATTACTCACACACACACACACACACACACACACACACACACACACACACACACACACACACACGCACACACACACACACACACATGCACGCGCGCACGCACACACATTTCAGACTATCTAAGCGTTTACACTACCTATGTTTAAAAGTCTATAGAAAATAGCTAGCGGCCATCGCCGTGTTTTTTTACTTGAGGAATAAACAGCACACTTCATATCCAGAAGGTCCACGCCACACTTAGTGCTGTTATAAAAACAAAGCATCTCTGGCTTCTTTTTATCCGTGTTTGTTTCAATAGAATGGTGCATTGTTGATATAAGGCAAACTGCTTTGTTTTTGTTTGGCACAAATGAGAGAAGTGTCATGTTTTTTCTAAATCCATAAAGTGTAGAATGGGCAGGCCGTTTATTATCTGGAAGAAACTGACTTGGAATGGCATGTTTGTCCTTTCGTAAGGTTCCCACATAGGTAAGTTTTCGTTTTTGTAATTCTTCCACGCTTTCTATTGAAGAGAACCAGTTGTCCGCTGTCACGTTCCGATTACTGTTTTCAATAAGCTTACAAAGTCTTATCAGTGACTGTGTTGGTATACTACAGTTCTTCTCCTCTTGTGTCAATCCCACGCCATCGCTGTCTTTACCCGTGTAAATGTAAGCGTTGAAGAGATAGGATGTCTTCGAATCTGCTAAACACATTATCTTCACTCCATACTTATTTGGTTTTTTGGGCATGAACACCCTAAATCCACAACGCCCACGAAATGGAACAAGCATCTCATCAATAGTTACATATCCTGAGGTACAATATGCAGACTGACTGTTGGAAATGAATTTTTAAAATATTTCCGATATTGGGAGGGGCTTTGTCTGTTTCTTTTCTTTGTCTTTGAGTTTGTGAATCGTCAAATCTCAGACATTCTAAAAGAATCTGATATCTTTTTACCGACATTGTGCGGCGGTAAATTGGCCTGGAAAACTCATCCTTAGCAAACGAAAAGTACATCTGTTCATGGTTCGATTTCAGTACTGATGATACTAATAGAAGTCCTATCAAAGCGTTATTTCTACAGAGTCCATGTCTCTATAATTTGATTTGTTGCCACTAACACTTTGTCTTACACTGTTCAACTTTATATTTGTGTTTATCACAATCTTGGAAATAATGTCCTCATCGAAAAAAAGTTTCCACACTTCTTCTCGACTAGGCTTATTACCTAATAGTCTGGCAGGGCCTCGTAACCCTGTTCTTATTATATTACACGCAGGTGTTCTCACATTTGCTGATGGAGATGCACTGTTCCATATATTTGGAGGTCCAATTTCCTTCTTCTTCATTCGTTCGAAGAAAATTTGTGGAAGGGCTTCATCTTCACATACCATATTTTCAATAGGTAATTCATTATTATTATTACGTTCTATGAAAATTTCATCGTCTTCTTCATCTGGTTCGCTGTCAGTTTCACCTCCTTCTTCATTTGATAAGATGAAATCAGGATCTGCGTCCGAATCATCAACGCTATTATCTTCTGATTCTTCCTCAGCAGACTCTATATCTAGAATATTTAGAATCTGATCACTATAATCATTGTCCTTTTAACATATGATGCCCCGTCTAGTACTGGGTCTACTCATTTTATTATATATACATAAAACACTAAAAATATAAGTACACAGTCTATACAAATATTTACATATAATCTATCAACAAAACAATAATAAAATACTCAACTTAGCTGTAAATACAAGTTCACTATATACACAAGTCCGACGGTAAAAGAAACATACGGTAGTTCTGACCGATGACAAAAATATGCTAATAGAAACACACGGTAAATTTGGCCGGCGGCAAGAGAAACAAACGTCTGCACAGAAAAAATGTGCTGGTGAAACTGAACAATAGTTAGTGGGCGGGGTAGTAGAGTAGGGTGGGGAAAGCTATTGATACGGCCAGCCCCCAAGGTCAAATTGTCTAGCCACCACAACCCGACAAAATTACAAAACGGTGAAAATGACCGATGTTTCCATTTAAGTGTTAAAATAAATTGACTGTGATTTAAACCAAAATGTTGTTCAAAAAATCAGGATCTTGAAAAGAGAAAATCCAAGCAGTTATATTTTTACAAAATTTATTTAGATTATTTAGCTTGTTTTATTTCTGCAGGTAATTGGTTGAAATATTTGGGCCCCAAATAACAGAAAGAGTGGCGGAATATTGATTTATTTATTCTTAGCAGACGATATACATATACATACATATACAGGGTGATTCGGTTAGTGTTACCGGCACTTTCTGACCTGATTATACTATAAAAAATAAAGAAAAAAGTTCATATAAACATGGGTCCGGAAATGCTTCCTTACTGAGTTATGGCCAATTGAAGATTTCACAAAAAATTTTATGCACGAGGTCAAATGATGATTTGCTGCGTGTTTATGAAGAGAAATTTATAGGCGAATGCAACTTTTTCTAACGGATTTTTAGATGAGAAATTGAATAAAGTTCATCTCATAGCTGTATCTCATTTAGTTTTTTGGTTATACTACAAAAACAGAAATAAAATAATTTTGAAAACACTTTTTTAAGGTTTAACGGACAATTATTTCGTTAAATAGGCAATGACGACCCACGTTTTTACAAAGAAACTTGCAGAAAATGTAATTCTGAATAAAATGACAGTGCCACACGCCTATTAACAGCGAAGTATTAGTTTCTAGAATTTAATTTTACAACAAACACTTTACCAAGCAAGAAATTCCAAAGCAAAGGAAAACCGCATTTTAATGACATAGAGTACACATACGATTTATTAGAATGCAATTTAAATTAAGTTTTAAATAAATTATTGTTTTTAATCTAAGGCTTATAATACTACGTACCACTTTCATAACAAGTGTTCAAAAATCAGTCCTTGTACTACAATACACTTAGCAGCTCGCTTTCTGAGTGATCGAGTTATCCTCCGCAACACTGCACGATTGTTTTTGGTTTGTGCGGCGGCATCTTCAATTCGATTTATTAACTCTTCACGTGTATTTACTTTTTTCTGGTACACCAGGTTCTTCATCCAACCCCATATACAGAAATCTAATGGAGTTAGATCTGGTGATCTTGGTGGCCAAGTGTGTGGTCCACCGCGACCAATCCATCGCCCGGGAAACTGCTCGTTTAAGTGCATTGTTACATTATGGGAAAAGCAGCGGTTGCATTTCCGTCACAAACGCCTAAGACAAATACCATGTCGGCATATTCTTCAGTTGTAAATAACAAAGGCATTGCAATTGTGATATTAAGTTACTTTAAAATACACTTCACTAACAAACGAGTAGTAAATTAACTGTATTAAATTGCACTATACTCATTAAACTAGTATAGAATTGGTAACAAATAATTTGGATTCCTCAATTAATTGCAGTGTATTGTTGAACAGCTGATATGTGATACCAACTTATAAAAACATAATTTACCTTCTGTGAAGGTAACGTGACAAAGATATGTAGGCACATGATGTAACCA
The DNA here is from genome assembly GCA_035578905.1 of Stictocephala bisonia. Classification (NCBI taxonomy): domain Eukaryota; kingdom Metazoa; phylum Arthropoda; class Insecta; order Hemiptera; family Membracidae; genus Stictocephala; species Stictocephala bisonia. The sequence continues at coordinate 26,799 of JAQJVL010002246.1, forward strand.
TTTGGATAGTCCTAAAAAGTAATAGTATTATTGTTTTTTTAGTTGAGCATTAATATAAAAATCGTAATTAAAATTGTATGCTAATCAATTGTTTGTGTACCTTATATCATTACATTACGGTGTTTATTTGCTAAATACGTATTTCTTGCTTGGTAAAGTGTTTGTTGTAAAATTAAATTCTAGAAACTAATACTTCGCTGTTAATAGGCGTGTGGCACGTCATTTTATTCAGAATTAAATTTTCTGCAAGTTTCTTTGTAAAAATGTGGGTCTTCATTGCCTATTTAACAAAATAATTGTCCGTTAAACCTTAAAAAAGTGTTTTCAAAATTATTTTATTTCTGTTTTTTGTAGTATAACCAAAAAACTAAATGAGATACAGCTATGAGATGAACTTTATTCAATTTCTCATCTAAAAATCTGTTAGAAAAAGTTGCATTCGCCTATAAATTTCTCTTCATAAACACGCAGCAAATCATTATTTGACCTCGTGCACAAAATATTTTGTGAAATATTCAATTGGCCATAACTCAGTAAGGAAGCATTTCCGGACCCATGTTTATATGAACTTTTTTCTTTATTTTTTATAGTACAATCAGCTCAGAAAGTGCCGGTAACACTAACCGAATCACCCTGTATATCACCTACATGGCTATTAAACATTAACCACTTAAAAACTACAATTAATTTAATTTGAACTCTTGCAACATGATAAATAACCAAATGCAATCTGTAACAGTGATTAAAATAAATTGACTGTGATTTAAACCAAAACGTTGTTCAAAAAATCAGGATCTTGAAAAGAGAAAATCCAAGCAGTTATATTTTTACAAAATTCATTTAGATTATTAGCTTGTTTTATATCTGCAGGTAATTGATTGAAATATTTGGGCCCCAAATAACAGAAAGAGTGGCGGAATATTGATCTATTTACTCTTAGCAGACGATATTGTTGGTTGGTATTAAAACGAGTATTATAGTTCAAATTATTTCTCACATTTCCACTCCTAATAAAAAACAACCTTAAAAATAAATAGATGTTGGATTGGTAGTATTTTCATCTATACAAAAAGAGGAAAAGAGAGCTATCACATTATTTTTCTTTAATTATTATATAAAAAATAATTCTGTGTAGTTCTAAGTTTTTGTAATAAATATTTAAAAGTACCTCCCCAACAAGTTATTCCAAACTGCAGCCTAGAGTTAATGAGAGCAAAATATAAAGATCTTAATAATGATGTACTGCAGAAATTTCTTAAGAAGTAAAACTTTCTTATTGATAATCTTAACATTTTATGCAAGTGTTTAATATGTTGCTGAAAGGTGAGTCTTTCATCAAAAATAACACCTAAGTACTTTGTACTATTGACTTTTTCTAAAGCCTGGCAATCACACGAATCGAAATTACACGTTCTAGAATGAAATTTTAAAGGAAGTGGCATGTCAAATCCAACAAAATCAAAATTTATATATTTTGTTTTGGTTACATTAATTTGTATCCTATTTCTCAGACACCATTCCCTTGGATGAGTATGTCCCTGTTAATTAATTGCCCAATAATTCCCTGATCCTTATGGTGTAAAAAATTTAAATGTCATTAGCAAAAGCAATAATTGTACCATTGAAAATCAAATTCAATAAATCATTTATAAGTAAAAGAAATAATATTGCAGATGAAACAGACCCCTGAGGGACGCCAGCTTCTACTAAAACTATAGAGCTATAGGTGTTTCCAATTTTTACGTGCTGTCTTCTTCCTACAAGAAAAGACCTAAACCAATTTAATGTAGTGCCTGTTATACCTACAGCTTCTAACTTTCCTAAAAGAATTTCAAAATCAACCATATTGAAAGCCTTTCTGAAATCTATATACAATCCTGTTACTTTAAGCTTTGAGTTAATACTGTTATATATTATATATGTTACTTCTAAGAGTTCATCTTCTGTTGACTTCCCTTTGATAAAACCAAATTGACATGGATTGAAAAGTTTTAACTTTGATAAATAACTATGGAACCTTTTAACCATTGTTTTCTGAAATACCTTAGAGAATACTGAAAGTAAGCTTATTGGTCTTATGTTATCTAATTTAATGGAGTTGCTGTTTTTAAAAATGGGCACTACTGAGCTCAGTTTTAGGCATTCAAGAAATATACCTTTACTAAAACTGTTATTTATTAAAAAAAAAACAAAAAAAAAAAAACTGGTGCTATTTCATCAATTATGTTCTTCAATAAACATACATTAACTCTGTCAAAGCCAGTTGATTTTTTATTCCTTAACCCTTTTACTTCACTTTTAATTTCATCTACATCTGTAGGAGTAATAAAGAAAGACAGCTGGTAAGTTCGTAAAGGTGGAAGTGTATTAGAATGTACATTGTCAGGAAGGTCAGACTGGAGTGTGATAAGATACTCCTTCATCTTATCAGCAATGACCAAAGGGTCGCCTACAACATCACCATTGGGCAATTCAATTTGCTCAACTGTCTTCTTTGAAGGCCAGCCAGTCAAGTTATTTATTATTTTCCACTGTTCAGATATATCACCTTTACAATCCTCTAATATTCTTGAAAAATAATTGTTTTTTTGTTTCAGTAATTAAATTGTTTAGTTCATTATTAAATTATAAAAATAATCTTTAAAGTTTTTGTCATATGGTCTTCTCTTTGAAATTTTATATAATTTTTTACGCCTCTAATTTATTTAAAATATGTTCTGTTATCCATGGACTTAATTTCTTAGCTTTTACAAATTTATAACTTTCACCAACTTCCCTACTATTTCTAGATATACAATCTGTTAAAATATCATTAAACTTAAAATATGCAGTATTAACATCATCTTCTAAATAAACTTCTTCCCAATCAGTTTGTTGTAAATTAACTTTCAAAATGTTATAATCAGCAATATTTCTCGTAGTTAAATTACGATTAGGCGAAACAAGAATGGGCTTATCAGGAGTTTTAAATTTAATATGACTACAACAGAGACCAATAATACAGTGATCTGTAATACTATAATAAAAAATATTGCTTATAAAACTATTTACGTATCTACATCTGACAAAAATATGATCTATACATGATTGAGAAGTTGCTGTAATTCTAGTGGGGGAATTAATTAAGGATACAAAAGCATTATTATTAAGCAAACTATGATAGTTGTTCGAAATATTATTGTTAGCAGCTAGATTAATATTAATATCACCTATATAAATTACATTATTTTTCAAAGCTTCAATTTCTTGTGTTAATTCGAGTAAGAATGTATTTTAGGAGACAGTTTGCAATCTATATAAACATACATAGGTTAAACGAAGAATTATTTATTTTTACATTTAAAAGTAAGACGTCAGCTGATGTTATGTTTAACTCGTTGACATAGTTGACAACAATACTATCATCAGCATAACACAATACACCACCTGCTCAGTAATTATCATTGCATTTAGCAAATAAGTTATAGCCTGGAATTTGGTATGCAAATAACTCATCGGAGGCTATCAAAATTTCACTTTATTATAAAATTTACTTTGTTTTAAATTATTCAATTGTAATAGAAACTTATCAAAATTTGACCTCAAACTTATAATATTTGTATATATAAAACTCATATTGCCTTCCTTGCTACAATCATTATAGTATTCAATAATATCTGTATCATAACTACTACTATTCATTATAAAGAGAACAAAAACTTAATAATAAATACTTTAAATTTGAAATAAAACCTAAAGAGAAAAGACTATCTAGATTAGATTAGATACACCGGGTTGTGGTCCTGTCGCTAAGCCCACTGCACCTAGACTCCATGGCCCTTTGCAGGACACGCCCCATGTCCTTCTAATATACTTGGGGCGTGTATATTAGAAGGACATGATCTCCCCAAGTGTAGCCCTTCTAATATCCTCTGGTTCCAGAAAAGCGGCACCCAGTGTCCTATACCTAAGAGATGAGAGAGCTCCACAATGACAAAAGATGTGTATGGAGCTCTCCTCATCCTCCTCACAGAGCCTACATGTGGAGTCCTCTGTTAGGCGCATGAGAATCTTCATATGTCTGTTAACACGTTCACTGCTGGTAAAAAATTAAGTGTGTGTGGGCCATTGCTGAAATATGAAAAATAATAATTCTGCTTCACTTTTATTATTTTTATGCATCAATGCATCTAAAAAGAGGTTATATAGTAAAAAAATACATTTTCTAAAAAAAGAATTTATGACGCACAAGTGCGTCATCAGCATATAGCACAACATCGATCGCATATGCGGGTGACGCACTTGTGCGTCATTTACCGTTTTTTGCATGTTGACATAGTATAACACTAAAAAATGTATTTTAAATATATTTATGACTAAATAGGCAACAAAATTAAAACTTGCCAATAGCAAATAAAGTGGTAGAAATTCGTAATAATTGTTTCCTTGCAGTCACGAGACATATAATCACAAAAGCAAGTTTGGAAAAGTTTGTCTTTCCAATAGTCCTGCAACGTGGGCATTCTTACAACTCCCATATGAAGGAGTAGGCCTAGAAATGTCTTGAACTCATTCAAGGTCAATTCCTTCCAATTTGTTATATGTGACCCTTCCTTTGTCGTTTCCGATAAAAACAACTCTTCAGCATAAGAGTTTGTTTCTCGTACAATGCCTTCAAGAAATGTGTCATCAACTAACTAATAGTTTAAAATAGTCATATGGTTCGTTATTACCTGGTATAGGTACTCTTAGGCCGCTATTTTGTGTAAACAAGAGAGTTTTGATCGAGTCAGGATCGTCAACCCATTCCAATTGACTGCCTGGTGTAGGTGTTGTGGCTGTTGAGCTACTAGGAGTTGCAACACTGTTTAGGGAAACATCATTTTCGTTGTTGTCCTCGTCAGTCGTCACTAGTACATTCGTCCTCAACGACATAATCACTGTTATCTTTATCTCAATTATCGGAATCCGGACTTTCCGCCTCATATTCAGAATTAGAATCTACGATCCGATCAATTTCACTCAATGTTAAACCTTCTGCCATTTTTAATAAACAATAACAGTTAATTAAAACATCGAAATTGAAAACGAAGTGCACAGCTTTCAAAACTAACCTCTAAACAAACACGCCCAGTCGATAAAACAAAGGTTGCTAACCTCTCTACGTTGCAAAATGGCAGGAAATAGAGCAATGCGCTGTGACGCACTTGTGCGTCACCCGCACTGATATTATGACGCATAAGTGGGTCATCCGCAGTGAACGTGTTAAGAAGATTGTGTCCGGTCAGCATTCCCGTAACCGCCCTCACCTTGGCCCGGTTACAGCTCAGCAGATCTCCGTAACTGCGATCCCCGGTCCCTGGATAAGAGCACGAGACTGCCTGAGCCCGGACTCGGTCCTCCATCTACCATCGTGTTCCTCAGAGGTCCGCCTGTCAATTCTTCTTTTTACCTTCTGAAGAGGAATACCAAGAGCCAGCTCCGGTCCCAGCAGTGGGCACTTTGCCCCTCTCTTAGCCAGTGCATCGGCTCTCTCATTCCCATCAATACCAGCATGCCCAGGGACCCATATGAGTTTCACCTGTTTACGCTGGCAAAGAGTCTCCAGGATCCTTTGGCACTCCCATTCCAGCTTAGAGCTGGTACGTGGTGCCATGATCCCCTTTATCGCCGCCTGGCTGTCCGAGCAGATTGAGACTGCTCCTCCGAAGCCACCTAGACGCATTTCTTCTTGTGTGGCTATCATGATAGCCATCACCTCCGCCTGGAAGACGGTTGCATGGGCCCCTAGAGAGAGGTACAGACAGAACTTTCCGTGCCCCCCTCCCGTACACCCCCGCACCTTCTATAAGTGAGCCGTCTGTATACCAGACGCTTCCTTTGACTTGTGCGGACTCGGTACTCCCCATCCACTCATCTCTGCTTGGAAGGAAGGCCCTAACCCGCCAAAGACTATCTATAAAATTCATTCTTTTGAAAATAAGATTAAACAAATAAATAAACTTTTTAACTGGACAGGAACTTTTCTTATATTTAACCTATTTAAGCCAAAGTCAAAGTGCTTTATTCATGCAATAAAACATTCAAAATGTTATAGGACATGTCATGATCTTAACTTAAAAACAGACAAAAACATCTGAGCCACAATAACATAAAATTACAATATAACAGCAATCAAAATAAAATATTTCAGCTTAAACATAAATGTCATAATCTGTCCACAGTCTATGCCCTGACAGCTTTTGGGTTAAATTCTCCTAAACTGTAAAGTTCAGATTGAATTAAATATTTTTTAAGTTTATTTTTGAATGTTTTAAATTGTTTAATTTATTTCCATTCCTCCGGCAATTTATTATAAAAATGTTAGCCCAAATCAAAATGTAAGCTTCTTAACCCTCCCATGGTTCATTATACGAGTAGTAATCCTCATGGTTCAACTCAAATTGTGCAATTTGCAGGCACATACTAAAAAAATGCTAAAAAATATATTATATTGACAAACCATGCCTCATTATATATCATTTTATTCAGAAAATAATAATAAATAATACTAATAAAAAAAATTACTTACCATATGTTTGAAAATTTTTGTTCTTGGAAGAACGATGAAAATGTTTTAATTTCATATTTTACCACTCAAGTTCACAAACACAAATCAAAAACTTAATATTATACAAAAAATTCAAAATAGCCATTATTTAAAAAATATTTCAGAGAAAAACACTTGAAATTTTCAGAACTATCTACATTTTTACAAAAGTTATGTACAAAACACTGAAATAATGCACGTTATGGAAAATTCCTCATTCAGAAGAGCTACTGCTGCTTCTTGCTCTTTTTTTTCTCCCACCCTTCATAGGCCTCCAGTAGTGTTCCAACTGATGGTAACACTCCCTGTGTACTCCACAATTGCAACCTGGGCACCAAAATCTTGACCTACCCCTTTTCTTCATTGCCCCACATATTACACAGGTCCGTTCTGATCTTCTGGGCAACTTATCAAGACAGTGGGATCCATCACCAGCAGGACCAGGAACAGGCAAAGGAGCTTCATTTGTTTGTGCCAGTGACTCTAGGACACTAATAATAAAATCTCTCCTTTCTATTGGTTTGTCAGTGTTCAATTTATAAATTACATAAGCGTTGAAAAGAGCAATGTCGATTATATTGAAAAATATATTCTTCCAATATTTGGTTGTGTGTCTATTGCATGAATTATGGTATATTGCCTTGTCACTGGCATCTACTCCTCCCATGTACTGATTATATTTATGAATAACAATGGGTTTTATGCCTTGGATATTTGTTTTTTTACTATGAACTAACTTGTCTTCAGCATGGGAGGCAGTGGATATAACAAACACAGGTTTCCGAAAAGTTGTTTGTTTGTAACTTACAAATAGGACATTTCCTTGGCGAAAATACAGACTTTCTCTGGCTGAAAGCTTTGCCCTTTTCACTGCTTCAGGTAATTATTTTGATCTTTTATTTACTGTTCTCATTAAAAATGTATTCCTGTCATGAAGTTTATTTGCTAGGGGCCCCTTGGTATAAAAGTTATCGGTGAATAAATGGTGGCCTTTATCCAACAATTTCCCTTTTTCCATCACTTCAAATATTACTTTTTCTGTAAAAGGCTGTTCATCTTGAGTTGCCAAATAATCCTTTCCACTATACAGCTCAATGTGGTGAACATAATTTGTTTTACTGTCACAGCATTCAAATTTTTTAATACCATATTGTTTGTGTTTTTTGTTGGGCATGTACATAATAAAAGAGCATCTATTTTTCATGCCTATAAGGCTTTCATCAATACACACATTTTGCCAAGGATGGAAATATTTTTTGAACATACTATTGAAGTGATCAAGGAAGAACCTCACCTTTATCCAAGGATCATAACCAGGCTGGCCTTTAGGAACGCCTTCAGTAGATGTAAGGTGTAAATTTGACATTATTAGTTCAAATCTGTTAACAGTCATAGTATTGGCAAAAAAGGAATTTATCTGTGATACCCTGGTGTCCCAAAACGATCTTCTAGGCCTACTATCACCATTTAGTCCCATATTTATAATCAAGGCAAAAAAGTTGTTCATTTAAATAATACTAGTGTCAGTCCATTTTTGCAATCTAGAATATCTCTTCATAGTCCCAGAGGTCCTTTTTTTCTCAATTATTTTATGTGCAAATACATTGGTTTGCTCTGTAATTACTCTCCAGAAAGTGGCACTAAAAAATAAAAATGCATAAGCAATAGGAGAACTATTTCTGGGTGGGCCATCTCTAGGACCTGGGTTCCTAACCGTGAACATAGGGCCTACATCTATATCAGGTTCAGGTGGATTTATTGTTATCCATGGATTCTGAGACCCATCCCCCCCACCAAAGCTGGAAAGCGTGCCAACTGGGGGATGGCTCAAAACAAGTCGAGCGATGGGATCACGGGTGGCAGTTGGAGGGTCAAAATAAAACTCGGCAGCTGAGCAAACTAAATCTATTATCAAGAACACTGCAAAACGGGCTGGCAGAAGGCCACAATGTAAATTCGCACTTAAATAAATAACAAGAAAATAGACTAAATAAGAATTAACCATAAATATTAACAGTTTTTTTTTTTTTTTTTTTTTGAAATAAACATATATATCTATAAGTCCCATGTCTGTGGCCTGAATCACTGTTCAAGTTTTCTTTCTTTTATTATCTCTATTGTATATATAAGTCCCCATGGCTGTCTTTGATCCTCGCCCAGTTAAAGTTCATGGCCCGTTCCTAGGCCTAGGCCTAGTGAAGAATAGCTTCTTTTTCCTTTTTTTTTGTTTTTTTTCTTTGTATAAATATATATTTCTTTTCAAAAATTCACTACCCCCAGCTCAGCCGCCGGGAACAAAATGGAACGCACTGACCTGAGGACAGAAGAACAACACCCAGATGTAGGGATGGCAGCGTAGTCGAGACCTCGGTTCTACGACATGGTCCTCAGGCCAGGCTGGCAGTGCGGATGGTCGACCTTCCCCGGACGACAGGCTGAGGAGAACGTCCCACTCAAGGACCCTGGACTGCAAGGCCAAACCACAGCATATTAAAAACAGTCCAGCCACAACAAAATACTATACATAACAACTAATAAATATGAGGGTGCATGATTTTGCAAAACTGAACAGGAATGGAGCAAACAAGACAGTGAAAGATTAACTTTAGGCTATGAATAATTTAAACCAACTTACAATTTAACAAATTATAAAAGACGTATGGAACTAAAAAAAATTGACAAACTGAAAACTAGGCTATAGATACAGGAGCAATAGGTTATAACAGGAAAATCAAACTACACAGATAGGCTAGGTTATTGTCAATGAACAAAAATATGGTAAATCGGTAACTCCAACTGAAAAAAGGCTCAACAAAACATTATACAGAACTACTAATAAATATAAAACCAGATATGAAAAGCAATTAACGGTAAAGAGGTAACATTGAGCACGTGGCTCGAACCTAGGTTAACCAATATCTAGACAAAGCATACAAATTTAACAATGCCCTGAAAATGACAAATAAACCAGAATATTATTTAAACAAAGTATTTTCACCAAAAGGGTGATTAGATATCAGAAATTACAAAAGAACACTTACGTTTTGGAGTCTCTAGCCGTGCATGTCTAGAAGCCTCTAGGCGTAGAAAACCAAATGATGGCCAACCTGACAGACAAAGGCTGGAACACGGAACGACCGAGTCCGAGCCAACGGCCACCAAAGTAAGCGAATCGCCGGGCACAAGCGATCTCAGGCAGCCCGGCAGACCACGACGAAAAAAAAACGAAATGTACCGGTCAAAACGACCCGGTACAATTCTGAACATTGGGCATAACTTGAGCAATAGGATTAGGTCTAATACTATTATTTTGATTGGTACTCACTTGATCATCATCAGAAATGTCGTTATAATCGGGAATGTAATCATCATACCTGATGAAAAATCTAATAAATTAGTAGTTTGCAGTTCTTCGGCTTCAATATCACTTTCTTCGTCACTACTAACCACTACATCTTCATCAATTTGTCTATCAATTTTACTTGTACGTAAAGGATCCATATTTACACCACAAACAACAAGGAACAGCAATAACAACACCGACTAAACACAAACTAAACTGTCATGGCGCGCCAGTCAACTGAGACATTGTATCGTCATTCTATTTTGGTATAACAGCTGTCAGTTTGTATAGATCGTTCACTGAAGGAAGAGCAGAATCTGTAGTTTCTAAGGGTACCACATATAGCGTATTTAGGGAAGGATGAGCACAGCTGTAAGCAGTTGTTTACAACACTGTCCAATTGCCGCTGCAGCGTCAATAAACCTTTTCACTTGCGTTATTGATGCCGCTGCAGCGGCAATAAACCATTGGAGGGTTAAGGTCATAATAATTATTTATTTTTAAGTACCTTTCGCCTTGATCTTTCGTCACAAAGAACTTTGCGTCTCTGGACCAGGCATAGGCATAATTTACTTCCTTACATTTAGCCTTTAATTTTGACAAAATTACCTTATTATTAGGTGATAAGTGTTCATTAATGTACATCTGTTGTTGTGGAAAGGCTGGTTGACTTCACTTGCTGACATACCCCCCTTCTTCTCTCTGTACTTCCTGAGGATGCTGTCCCGTGTCGATCTTCGCACGAACTCAAACACCAAAGACGGAGTACGGTTCTTCTGGAAAGACGGGACCCTGTGAGAGCTGATAGCCAGTCCGACGGCAGTCCCGATGTCCCTAACCTGGCTAATGACATCCTTGTTAGGCGTGACAAGAAGACCACTGACCTCGATGTTGTCTTTTCTTGAGTATTGCTCCATTGATCTCACCCTCTCCTTCAACGAAGTCACCGCACTGGCGAGACTTGCATTCTTAGTACGAAGCTCTTTATTTTCCTTTCGAAGAGCAGAAAATTCCACTCTCATCCCCTTCATGAACTTAATGTTCTCATTCAGTTTTTCAGATATGAATTTTACTGATTTGGAGAACTCAGCAAACTCGCCTCTGAAGGTCTCGAACTCCTTAAAAACTTCAGTCTTCAGCTCCTCAAGAACTCGCGTAATGAATTCTTTGGAAATGGCCGGGCCAGAGACAGAACTAACGCTGCCGTGGGATGACGAGATATCGCGACACTCTTTATACCTCCAGTCGCGGTAGGAACGAGTCTTCTTTCCCTCAACGTCATCCTTAACACACTTGGTATGGAAATGTTTCCCACACATTCCCACACATTTCACAAAATCACCCTCAGAATACTGGAGACCGCAAACACCACGGCTAGACGACATTTTTATATTAAAGTAAAATCGTTAGCAAAACACGTCAAAAGTATACAGAATATATACTAGTTACGTGAAACATGAAAGGCGTGCACGGGCGTGTTATCGCAGAGCGATATGACAGGTGGTCTTATCTACTCGGCGGCTCAAGCCAGACTGCATTGTTATATCACCAGTTGCATTGTTGTCAAACGTTTATTAATTACAATTGGTAGGGTTTATTTATGTTATCTTGTATTTAACGCCTACTATTGCCGGGAGGGTTTATTGGTTTTCCTTCCAAAGTTGCCTGTATCCCTAGCCTTCGACCGTATAGCTACTACTGCTCTGTAACTGCGAGTTGTCTCAAAATAGGCATTGGCGTAATGTCTAGTAGAGTAGCACGGTATAGTATATTAACTGAAACTTGCCATTTCTCTCCCAAGATGGTAACAGCCAATGAACGTTGTCATCTCAGTGAGCTTTCTTAAAGTCCAGAACTTCTCAACGGATCCAGTAGTTCTATGTGCATCATCAAGACTGGTGACGTGCAATGATCCGGAGGTATTACTCAAGAGCATATTAGGCAATCCACCTTACTCTTCAAAATCTTAATGTTCATAAACCATTTGGGCTGGACATGTTTTAACTTTGATGTCGCATAAATCCAGTAATGACTTGCGTAAGCATTGGTAAGCAGATCATCTGCATTGTAGCGAGCAGGCATTATATTATTAGGGTTTTGCAGTAAGTCATTATCACCCCACTGCGCACCTGGTAGAGATGATTTTTGGCGATAGTTAGCCCTAACGGCTGGTGGTGTATTAGGAGTAGACAAGTATGTTACTGTCTCTCTCAAATTGGTTAAATAAACCACTTCTGGGGTGGGAATCATTCGCCGATTAACATCAAATTTCTTGTTGGGGAAGAGAGGCACATAATGTGCTTCATTAAATCTGAATTCACCCATGCTTTTCAGCAAGCAACCTGTGCGTTGAGTAACAGACGCCACAGATGTAGCAAACGTCATAAAATGTGCAAAATCTCTGCCATCATACCAATCTTCGGGATCGATGGTTCCAATGTTCCGATTCTTGTAGCAACAATATACGACTACAGCAAGTTGAGCTTTATACAATTGATTGATTGTAATGGCTGGTAGTCTCTCTGCTGCGTTAGGTGAAACCATCATCCTATTATGTATATCCTGGGTGGAAAAGCCAATCCCAAGTCTAGAAACAGGTATTGGTACAGTATGTTCTGTGGTGGCATATTCTTTTGCTTTCACGACATCAGCATTAAGATTCTTTTGTAAGTCAGGAACAAAGGACTCTAACATTGTCATCACCTTTCTTTTTCCTGAAATCCTCCATGCGCTTGCCCTCTCCCATTTTATTCCCACACGGTTTCTGAAATCCGCTAGATCTTGGTTCATAATTTGAATTATTTCTAAAGGCAGCCATTCGCTGTTTAGCCGCTGAATAATAAGCGCCATCATCTTCTACCATATGGCGACGAGGTTGGAAGAATCTACTGCATATTGAAGCGTTTTTTTTGCATTCTGAAAGGAAAGATAGGATATTTCTGAGAAATCTCAAGAAAATCCCATTACCATTAATTATTACGATTATGTTGTTTTTGGTCAATTAAGAAACATAATCGATAGAATCGGGTAGCGAAAATATTATTTTTTCTCTTTCTAATTGTATTATTTCCATTAACCCTTAATAGGATGCGTTTGAAAAAGTTATGTTATAGTGCGCGTGGCGTACAAAGTACCGCACAGATTAATTTGGCCTCAAGAAGCATATTAACGTTACATTAAGGTGTTTTCAAAAACAGTATTTGTTTTTTTACTATTTCTAGAAAAATATAAATTAGAGAATATTTTTATTGATACAATTTTGTATTAGATTATCTTATCTAACTTTTATAGGTTGCAAAAAAAACCAAATCTTCAGAAAAACTAACTTTATTACAAAAAAGAAAATATTATGAAATGGGAAATTACTTTATATTACAAACAGCACAGTTTCATAAGTTTGACACTTACTGGACAATGTCTTAGTCATCTTCAGATGAGGAAACTTGACCTTCTCTGCCTCCCGCACATTCTTGACACGTGAACTTTGTGTGTTCTCTGCAAACAAAGAGATTACACCGAGGACATCTTATACGACTTCTTTTGTTTTTGGCACGCCCGCACAAGTAACATCTTCCAGCTGAGGGTTGGTTTCCATCATCTTCAACTGCATGAGCGGGTGTTGGTCGGCCAGCTAATTCCCTTATTCTTTCTCTCAGTAACAAAGGGAGGGTTGGAATCGATGATCGTCTTGCCATGTGTTCCTTGCAAAGGTCTCGGACCAAACTCCGTAGAAAATTTCGTCTATTTTCTGCTTCTTCATGTATATTGCTTCGTAAAATTACAAAGCTGTTTATTCCACTTATATTCATAAGGGAAAAACAGATTGTCAGGGGCCATCTGTTGCTTCTTCTTGACACGCTGTAAGCAGACTTCATTTGGTCGACAGTGTCAACTCCACCTTTATACTTATTGTAACACGTTAGAAGATAAGGTTTCTTTTTTTCGAAACTAGAAGGGTCAATGGAATCTGTGTTGTGGAATGTAGATAACAATAGTACTACTTTTTTCTTTCTCTCAGTAACAAAGGGAGGGTTGGAATCGATGATCGTCTTGCCATGTGTTCCTTGGAAAGGTCTCGGACCAAACTCCGTAGAAAATTTTGTCTATTTTCTGCTCCTTCATGTATATTGCTTCGTAAAATTACAAAGCTGTTTATTCCACTTATATTCATAAGGGAAAAACAGATTGTCAGGGGCCATCTGTTGCTTCTTCTTGACACGCTGTAAGCAGACTTCATTTGGTCGACAGTGTCAACTCCACCTTTATACTTATTGTAACACGTTATAAGATAAGGTTTCTTTTTTTCGAAACTAGAAGGGTCAATGGAATCTGTGTTGTGGAATGTAGATAACAATAGTACTACTTTAATACGTTTTGGCACATAAGATAGCAATGTGCAATCTCTTTGATATCCAAACAAACTAGAACATGGTTGTCTTTCTCTGGCATTTACAAAAAGGGGTGGCACTTCTCTCTTATTTTTCTTTAGGGTACTTGTAACTGTAATTCGGTGATTTGCCAACAGGTCCTTTGCCAGTGGAACTGATCATACCAGTTATCAACCGTCAAATGCCGTCCTGTTCCTGATATTGGTGATATCATCCTAAGGGTTACATCTTTTGAAGTGTTACTACTCCTGTGTGGACCTGCAGGTTGTTTTCCACAGTAAACTTCCAGATTGGCGGTATAAAAAGTTCTTGCGTCACACAAGACAAACGTTTTAATACCGTAACGGGCAGGCTTGTTCGGTATGTACTGTCTGAACCCACATCTTCCACGAAATGCCTCTAACATCTCGTGAACAGTAACATATTCACTAACTGAATAGTACTGTTGACAGCGCTGAACAAATCCTTCAAATACTGACCTTATTGGGGCTAGTTTGTCAGTTGCTTTCCGCTGTCGCCTTGTTCTTATGTCATCAAACCTTATAGCTCGTAACAAAAATTTGAATCGTTTGATTGACATCGTGGATCGAAAGTATTCAATGCCAAGTCCATCGTTAGCCCATAAATCTTCCAAACGTGTATGTGAGGACCGCAACACACCAGCAAGAAATAATAAACCCATAACAGCACGAATTTCCAATCTGTCAGTCTCTTTAGCGTCCCTTGCCCGGGAATAGTTTGCTCTATTCTTTTGGATCCAAACATTGGTGTACTCAACAATCTCATCAATGAGCAAGTCAGGAAAAAAAAATCTTCCATGTTTCATACGGTGTTTTTGTTGCCAAGGCTTCACCTTTTGGAGTAGGAAGACGTACTCCTATTCTTTCTGCCCGAACTATATTATGTCTTCTAACTCTTCCACGTAGATTAGCATCGTCCATATGGACATTCCATTCAGTCGTATTGTCTTTTCCGATTTACTTGTTCATCATATCCCCATTCTTCTGTTTCAATTTCGTCATCAGCAGACATATCTGACTCCGCATCATTATCACTCTGTTCTAAATCATCTTCGGACTGATCAGATCCTTCCCGTTCAATGGCATCTTCTTGATCATGTTCATTATCACGGCTAGTCTCTTCGTTATTTGCAAATAACTGTCTACGTAATGTCTCTATCCCATGTTCAGCATTTCTTTCTTCTCCCTGGATTTCTTTTTCAACGCTGTCAAGTATAGAAAGCAATCGATTTCTTTCTTCGTTTTCCATATTTACAGCAAATATTTACCTAAAAATGCTTTTACAATATATTGCATAAAAACAAAAACACTAAACGGACAATAAGAAGCTAAAACGAGAACTGGAAAAGTTTGTAAAAACAACAACGGTGTAGGGCTCGCGGCGTACAAATGTCCGCACAAAAACTCACACTGTAGGGTACAAAAGACAACACGACTCACATAAACGTCAATCCTAGCCAGAGCTGAGTAGCGAACTGATTCTCTCTCTGTGTGGTTGGTAGGGGGGTAGTGGGGGTAGATATGGTGGGAGATGAGTGGCGGGAACACACGCATTGTGACTCCTACAATACAAATAGTAATTGCTGCGGAGCTTTGTACGCCGTGCGCCCTATTAAGAAACATAATCGATAGAATCGGGTAGCGAAAATATTATTTTTTCTCTTCCTAATTGTATTATTTCCATTAAACTCCCAAAACAACAAAGTGTTTTAATGTAGCCATGTTTGGATCTCTAATAGGTACTTCAACGCTTTTTTCATAGTAAATCAATTATATCATGCCAAAACATTACCTGATTTTACTATATTTTAATGGTAGTTAAACATTAACAACCTCTGAAATATATTTCTGACCCATCTGATCGGCAAGTGTATCCGAGACGAAATAAATGCCAAATCGAATTATAAAAGAAATCATATTCTTACTATTCATTTGATGCGTGAACAAACAAAAAAACTTTGGGGGATTATTTGTCAAAGGTTCATCTTGAAATGTATGTATTTAAAATTCTTTAAGATGTTTTACTCACACAGATAGCAATCTTGATATGATAAAAATTAAATAACTATTCATTTTAAATAATTTTTGAACATTATTTTTGAACAATCATTTTTGACACATAAGTTTTGAACAAAAATCTGAAAACATTTAGACTAAAGATTTTAATGTAAATTGATGCAAAATTTATGCTTTATCTAACTCTTAATAAATTATTCATGTAAACAAGGTTTCTTTCTACGAAGAATGTAGAATTACAAGAGTAACAAAGAGCGTACTAAAAAAGGTGGTATAAGAGACTACACTTGAAATAATTGTTCTATTACAAAAATGTTTAAACAACTGAACGATATTTTAATTTGTTTTGAACTGTGCACTTCAAATCTTACTTTTATCAAGCCTTATAATAATTTAATAATTAGGATATTTTTATGAATAATATTTATATTTATTTTTTTATGTGTGTGCTGATTGAAGTCAAGAGAATACTGTCGTAAATAAAAAATGGCAGAATAAACCAGAGGTCAACTAAAGAGTGTAAATGAACAAATTGCACGTCACATTGTAAGTTTGCCATCAATTATATTGACCAGGATTGCCATAAATGCATTTAAGTCAATTAAAAGCAAGAAAGTTACAACAAAAAAACCACTAAAAAATGCAGTTTCTGGGAAAAAGAAACCCACCTCTCCAGTGAAGCCTCTTGTTAAAAGCCTGACGCCAAGTAAGACTGAAAATCACCCCCGAGGAAGAACAAGGAAAGAAGAAATTTCCAAACCTAAATCACAGAAACCTATGAAGAAATCAGTGAAAGTTGCTCCAAAATTAAAAACTAATAATAAAACAGTTAATAAGCCTAAGAGTATCAAAACTCCAAATTAGTACAGCTAAAAATATTTTGAAAAAGACAATGCTTCAAAAGAAAAGTAAAGTCGTGATGCTGCAGGCCAAGAAGACAAAAATGGTGAAGAAAAACATTATCAAAAAACCGCCACAAAAATAATTAAACCAATTAAAACTGTAACTAAAAAAGAAATACCCATTAAAAAACCTGAAGAAAAAGATTCATCTGAAGATGAATTTTTGTATGATGAACTTATTAACGATTTTGAAAATACTATTAGTAAACAATCAAAAGCCATTAGTGAAAAGACCACAAATATAACTTTAA
The DNA here is from genome assembly GCA_035578905.1 of Stictocephala bisonia. Lineage (NCBI taxonomy): Eukaryota > Metazoa > Arthropoda > Insecta > Hemiptera > Membracidae > Stictocephala > Stictocephala bisonia. Next base: position 44,287 of record JAQJVL010002246.1, read on the forward strand.
AACCGAGCTTAGAAAACAGACCTCCTACGATTGTCAAGGCCGGTATAGTAAAAATTAATAACTTACCAGCTGATCTAAAAACAATAGCTTCGTCAGGACAGCAACTGCCTAATAGCAAAATTAATGAATCCTATGCTCCAAAGAGACCCAACGGACCACAGGCAGACTGTCCAGTACCGTCAAAAAAACCTTCACCGTGACCAATCTCAATTGCAAGCCCTTCTAAATCACCTAATAAATCTTTGCCAATTAAGAATAGTCCTATTTCAATCAAAAATTCTCAAAATACTTCTATCAAACAAAAGCCTGACGTAAAACCCTAACAAAAACAATGTAAAGTAACTGGTAATGTCGTAACGAATATAAATGGAATCAACAACAGTTTAGTTATTGAAACAAATTCAATTTCTTCAGAGCCAGGAAAACGTAAAATTGGACCAAAACTAGCTTATAAAATTGATCCTGTATACCATTCAGTCGACGACGAAAACTTATCTGACGAATACACTGAAGTAGAAACTTGGGAAAATTTGGATTATGATGTGGATGGAACTTTTTCAAATCAGGAATCTATAACGAATACAGTACAATTGAATAGTAAAACTTCTGATAAGCCTACTATAACATCATTAGATATTACAAAAGTTGACGAAGATCCGAATCTTGACCTCTTGAGAATATTAACAGATGAATCCGATGATTGTCCGCAAACACAGCCAGAAAATCCTTCAGACACCACTGTCAAGGAAATAAACCCGTCTTGTGGCAATGAGAAGATAGAAACTCGCATTGGTAATGAAACTACTGACCAACACAAGGTAAATGGAAGTTCATCATCTAAAGAGTCGTCAGTTAACCTCCAAACAGTAGAAGAACCTAAAGTGAGAAGTATTTATGTCCTTATTAACGAAGTATCATTACTGCGCCCAAGCTGGAATCTTCACATAATTCCTGAAACTAATGCATTTTGTATTGCACAGGTAACCAAAGGTCGACTAGGCTTGCCTACTTTGAAGAAGTGTATAGAATTAGACCCAGAAGATTATAATGCTAAGGTATACATTCATCAGTATCATATTAAGAGGTTTGATGGTGTATATGACAGTGAAGACACTATCCTCGCTTTGATAGAAGAAATAGATTCAATTAAAGCTTAAAATAGACAAGTGTTTACCGTAAAAAAATATTTTATAGGAATGTATACTTTTGTAAATAGTACATGGAGCAGATTTCACAACAATGCTAAGAAAAATTAATTTTTCTAAGCCCCTTGTACATAATAGCAGAGTTTTATTGAAAAATAACGTTAAAAACAGTTTAGGTGAAAAGTACACATTTACAGTAATGTTAGTTGAAAATACTTGAGCAGCATCCTAAAACGGTAAATTGTTCAAACTTACAAAATCGTAATTCATGACATGTGTTGTACTGCAATTGTGACTACATTTCTTCATTGTTTGTAAATATCTGCTCACTTTCAATGTACTTATAAAAATTATCAAGTTAAATTTGTGGAAATGTACCTCGTTAAAAATGTATTAAAACTTTCGAAGTTTACATACAACTTTGTTAAAATGTGAATAAAATGTTACAATGTTTCAATTATTGAAAGAAATGGCACTCAGGGTTGAAGACCGCTGTATGAAAAAAAATGAAAACGAGTGTCAATTAGGGAACTACGAAACATTGTTAACAACAAATTGTAATACCATCTAATGCCTTTTCTTCACATATATTCTTAACACTTTGAAGCCTGGGCCCTTAATACTCCGTTTGGCATGGAATCGTGGGGGTTTTATGTTCACATTAAAAAAATTGTAAATGCCTTATAAATTTCATAAAAAGGTTATATTATATATCTTTGTAAAGGGGAGAAAATTATCTTTTCAATGATGGGCAAAACTTTAGGTGTTGTACATTTTTTTATTTTTTACAGAAGCTACAAATAAGTACAAAAATATGTAAAACAAAAAATAGCTAAATATAATAACATATAATAATATAAAATATAATAACATATAAGCTAAATATAATATAAGCTAATATAAGCTAAATATAAATAATATAATAATATAAGCTAAATATAATAACATATAATAAATATAATAGCAAAATATAACAACATAAACAATACCGCTCGGCGCGCGCTCATTCCAAGTCTCACGTCAGCTGTTACGATAATTATTTATCCAAGACCAGATGTAGATAAAAAAAATTAATAGACCGATAAAATATAACAGATAACTAAAAGACATATTCAGATGACCTAAACCCGATTATATGCCGATAATAAAGATATAATGAATTAAATATGGGCGCCCGAGCTATTCTCGGGCGTCGGCGAGTACGCCAGTTTGCGTCGCCCGATCTATCTTCGGGCTTAGGCTTCAAAGTGTTAAAAGTAACTAACAATACGAGAGTTCGAAATAATTACCAAAACAGAACCTCAGGCCGGATTTAGTAACACCCCTTTCCTATGGTACCTGTGTGAGCGTAATGTTCTGTACCTTGCCGCTTTGTGCGTTATTGTAGCGATGCACGACTCGTCAATTTCAGGTTAAGTGTGCATAACATGCTTACTGACCGGCGCTTGATATAATACATGAAGTGTGGCTATTTAATAATCAAGGTGACCATAAAAAATACACCTAATTATTCAATTTTTACATTTGTTAATATTTCTTAAAATAAAGCTGTTAAAGTTCTGGAATGGAGTTGTCTCAAATATTTCTAATGTATTAGAAGTAATAAACTTTTATTTTGCTGGACGTAAACAAGTGGTTGACAGTCCTGCCTATCTATCTATCCTGCTGCATTCTGGCAGATTTTAGTGGTACCATAGGTCACGATCAGATCAGTTTTTTTCTCAGTAAAACTCGTGCTCGCGTGAGCTAACGTTTACTGTGCGTGTAATTATAAATGGTTGTTTGTGGTGGTTATTTACATGATAGTGTTACATGAGTGGTAATTAGTTGTCGTAATGACTGGTGATATGCTTGAAGATGACGATTTATTAGAGTTATTAGAACTTCCTAGTTCACAGATTGGCCCTTACGAAAACTTCTCAGACGATGGTGACTGGATCAGTGACGCCTCAGTCCAAGACCATGCGGATCGAGATGGCATTACTATTACACAGCTAAGTGAAAATGATTCCGATAGTGTCGTAAGTAACGAACCAGTCCCCCTGATTTTTATGACACCCCTAGCACCTCTAAAAGAGCTAGAAAACCCCGCTAAAAAATGAACCCAAGAATAAAACTTTCAAACAAAAAAAGCGAATTGCAAAGAAACTTTAAAAGAAGACGAATAAATAACTTAGGTTTTGAATAATGATGATTTTGTTCCTAAAATTCACCATTACGATGATACACAGAGTGGTATAGTTAGCCCACACTTATATCTCGATCCTTGCCGTGAAATAGACTGCTTTGAGAAAATGTTTCCTGAAGAAACAACAAATTTTATTGTAGATCAAACAAACCGTTATTATGAATATGTGACTTCAAATCAGGCCCCAACACCTAAATCAAGGCTTACAAAATGGAAAACTTTGACAGTAGAGGAGTTCAAAGTTTTTTTAGCTATTACGTTGCTTATGGTCCACAACATAAAAAATGTTTTGGAAAATTATTGGTCAACTGATAAACTTCAGCTAAATTACATACCAAACCTTATGTCTCGAAACAGGTATTGTACCATTTTGAGCCTTTTACATTTTTCAGACAACACTCAGCAAAATCAGCATGATAGACTTTCTAAAATAGAGGAACTGGTTCACATGTTTAGGAAAACATTTTCTAGTAATTTAATTCCGTTTAGAAACTTGTGCATAGATGAAAGTTTGCTGAAGTTCAAAGGCAGACTATCATTCAAACAGTTTATGCCATCCAAACGAAGTAGGTTTGGCATAAAAACCTAAGTTTTATGTGACTGTGATAAAAAAGAATACCCAACACGTCAGTGTCACGTTTGCAAACACACGTCGAGACAGGAATAAGCAAGGCGAGAGTCGCGTTACAAGTGCGAAGACTGCAGCGTTGCCTTGTGCGTCGTGCCCTGCTTCAGAGAATATCACACTCTGAAGCACTACTGAAAGGAACATAAGCCGATTGTGTACATATTGTAAATACTTTTTTCTTCATTTACTACAAAGAAACATTTATTGTTATCACAAGAAAAGAAAAAAATTGGTGACTAAATTTTTTAAACTTTTAATTGTAATTTTGAATTATAACTCTACACCCCCCTCTCCCCAGCCATCACAAAGTGTAATATTGTTAACGATTATATTTTTATGATGCATACAAAAAATGATGATAACTGTTTTCCGTGTACAAATGTATTTGAAAAATTCAAAACATTACAACCAGTCACATACACAATGATTATTTACAAACTGATGGCATTGGATCGGTCAGAACATCCTCGAGCATTTACAATGCCCTTCGGGGCAATCCCAGCATTCATCGTGGTTGGGTGTTGGTTGAATGGGCGATGACTGCTGCTGCTACAGGCATGTGCAACGCCATTCAGGGTAATCCCAGTATTCATCGTTGTCAAGTGTTGGTTGAATGGATGGTGACTGCTGCAGACACGTACATCGCCCTTCGGGGCAATCCCAGCACTCCGTCGCCGCTCTTTGTTGGCCGGCCAACTTTGCCTCCTCGCAGTTGTGATACCCCTCTCTGGGGTATATGTGATATCTGTTATATGCACATACCTTGAACCCTTGAAGTGGTTTACATTTGAGGAGGACGTGTTGATGGAGGTACGATTTTCTCACACCGACAAGGCAGTATGGACATATTTCGAGTTCTATCCACCCTTGATCTATATCCTTGTTGCTATAGTTCCCAACGTTATTAGCTGGACGTCCAAGAAGTTGTCGAGGGTTGATTTTCAACTCTCCCATGATGCCAGGTGGATGACAAGAAAGCCGTTGAATGCAGGCGTTAGTGTCCGGAACACCGCAATTGGCCTCGTTGAAATAAAACATTATAAAGACCCATTACAAGATAATTGTATACCTGCATCAAGGGTCAATGTATAATAGAAGTATATAAAGAATGTACGTACATAAGATTGTATGTACAACAAGGCGTTATATGAGGCGTGTTATATTCATGTAATTAATGTACAACATTAATTACATGAATAGTGTCAAGAAATATATTGTAACATTATTCATTAACATCATATACATTGATAAGACCAAGTGATATAAACAAATGAATAAATTAATTTACCTTCAACAGATGAATACGATCTAAAAGTTTGTTATAAGATATAAAAATATTCCTTAACACAACTAAATATTTTTTTCACACATTTTTGTGAAGAACTTCTCCTTGAGGCAGCAATGGCACAGATCAAAGTTAAAGGAAAGCTAATATATCTCCTTGGTGTATATCGCCCTCCTGGTGGAAACACCAGAACTGGCCTAAATATTCTGTCTCAAATCCTAGACCACAACCAAGCACACAATAAGTTATTTTTATTACTAGGGGATATAAACATTGATAGCTTAAAAGAAAACAACCCTGACAATTTGATGCTAAAAGACGAACTAACCACACACAACATAAGAAGGCTTCCCCTCCCTGCAACACGGGTAACAGCTGAGACGAGATCCTCCATAGACTGCGTATGCACCAACATCCCAGAAGCGGAGGTCACTGTAACTATTTTACAAACTGGCCTCTCTGACCATACAGCCCAGATGAGCAGCCTTGACCTAAACCAAGAGACCAACTCAACACTAATACTAAAGTGACAAATGGGGGAAAAAACCTCGAAAATCTCAAATCCATCCTCGTCAACAAAAACTGGAATGCTGTTGAAACTGCTGAAGACACAGAAACAGCATATAATATATTCCATGACACCCTTTATACTGCCCTAGATATCTGCTGCCCTCAAAGGAAACACAAGAACAGAGGCCCTACCAAACCATCTCATTATTACGACTTGGAATCTGCTGATATGAAAGCCTCCCATCTACGAGCCCTTAACACCTACGAAATAACAGGAGATATTCAAGAAAAAAGAAATAATGATAAACAGAAAGAGGATATATGACCAAAAACTAAGAACACTGCATCGGCAAGCAAACTCAAAGCACATAGAAGAATCTGACAACAAGACCAAGGCCCTATGGAGTTTGATTAATAATGAGAGATGTGGGAAACAGTGCAAGCAGGAGTGCCGTAAACTTAACAACAACAACACCACACTACATAATCCTGCAGAAGTAGCTGAAAGCTTTAACACTTACTTTACTCAGATAGCTGATATGACAATCCAAAACCAAATAAACACTCTAGCACCTGGCTGGACAGGAGAAAACCCAAACTTGTTAAACATCCCCATGCCAGAGTCATTTTGCATGACACCAACAACTTGGACAGAGGTGAATCAAACAATTCGCAGCCTGAAAAACAAATCGTCCAGTGGCATAGATGAGTTTTCTTCAAAGAGTGTAAAGCTCTGTGCAAATGAATTAACCGGACCCCTTGTAGCAATCATTAACAAATCTTTTGTCGACGGCCACTTCCCCTCAAGACTTAAAGTGTCAAAGGTCTATCCGAAATACAAGAAAGGAAAGAAATCAGACCCTCAGAATTACAGACCCATCTCGCTAATATCTACATTTGCAAAAATCATAGAGAAACTTGTTCTGAAGAGACTGATGGTCTACCTTAAACATCACAATTTAATCACAGTCAACCAACATGGATTTCAAAAAGGAAAATCAACCATATAAGCAATTATCAGCTTAGTAGAATCAATCATCGACAGCATAGATGACGAAAAGTACGTAACAGCCTTATTTCTTGACTACAGCAAGGCCTTCGACTGTCTGGGACACAACCTAATATTAAAAAAGCTGGAAAATCTGGGAGTAAGAGGCATAGAGAATAAATGGTTCTCCAGCTACCTCCGAGGAAGGTCACAACTTGTGGAGGTACAGCATACTGAATCTTGCATCACCAGATCATACACATCAGCTCCAAAACCAATAGCAAGAGGTGTGCCTCAAGGATCAGTACTTGGCCCAGTTCTTTTTATCCTTCTGACTAATGACTTCCCTACTTTCATTGACAGCCCCAGTATTGACTGCATAATGTATGCAGACGACACTACCCTTCTTATAAAAAATGACACAGTAGATGAACTATCCCTTAACGCTCTGACTTCTCTCCAACGAGCCATCAAATACAGTGCACTGAATGATCTGGCAATAAATCCTAAAAAAACAACGCAAGTGCATTTCAGTAGGAAAAATGAAATCCCAACAAATATTCCAGACATATTAGTAGCCGATAAAACACATTTTCTGGGTTTAACTATCGACAATACACTTTCATGGAGTCATCATGTGAGCACAATTTCGAATAAAATATGTGCAGGCATATACGTCATGAGGCGACTCAAATCAGTGGGTACTGAGGCATCCGTCAAAGCTGTCTATTACGCACTGGTAGAGTCCCATATTAGATATGGTCTTATCATCTGGGGCAGCTCTAATGGAAACCTGAAAAGGATACTCACCCTCCAGAAAAAGGCAATCAGATCCCTTGCCAATCTTGAGCCTCGACAAAGCTGCAGAGAAGCATATCAAAATTTAGGCATTCTGACTGTACCAGCTCTGTATGTATACACAAAACAATGCTACATGTTGACAGACTCAACTTAGACACTTACAACAATTTCCATGACTACAACACCCGACACGCCTCCAGATATGTTCTGCCCCGCCACCGAACTGCCCTCTTTGAAAAAAAACCATCCTATGTAGGGCGAAAACTCAGAAATCGACTGCCAGAGGACCTTCAATCGCTAACTGGAAAGGCACTGAAGAAATCACTTCAAGAATTCCTTGTTAAGACACCACTCTACAGCCTGGAGGAGTTCCTGGATGCAACAAACACCTAATTGACTTTTCCTTTTGCTTTACATGTTTGACTACATTACTGTACTTAATGTTCATGTAATAAAGAAATTTTGATTTGATTTTGATTGATATTGTAGTTCTAAATAATAAAACTTATCTAAATTTATCACTTAATTTTTTAATTATTTCTATATCTTATATTCATGTTTCCCATTTAAATTGCATTAAAATACTTAATTATAATTACAACACAAAAAAAGAAATGTAATTCATCTTAATGGTAACCAAATTTGTTAATAATAAATTTAAGTGCTGCTCAGCCTTTTGTTTCTCTTGTAGCACTTACAAGGGGTACCCAAAAGAAACCAGATTTTTTTTTTACTTTATTTATCAACTTTATTTACAAAACTAACTTGTCTCCTTCAAAATACTCTCCATTACACTGAATACATTTGTCCAATCGATGATTCCACTGCTGGAAACACTTTTTAAACTCGTCTTCTGTGCTGGCTGCCAGCTGTTCCGTAGTTTTTTCCTTGACCTCTGCTACATCATGAAAACGTAACCCTTTCATGCCCCTCTTCATTCGTGGAAACAAGAAAAAGTCACTTGGTGCCAGATCCGGTGAATAAGGTGGGTGGGCCAACGTTGTCATGCGATTTTTCGTCAAAAACTGGCGCACTAAGAGAGACGTGTGTGCAGGCGCGCTGTCATGGTGAAAGAACCAATCACCCGACTACCACAACTCGGGTCTTTTTTGCCGCAAACTGTTTCGCAGTCTTCTCAATACCTCCTTATAAAACATTTGATTAACAGTCTGACCTGGAGGCACAAATTCGAAATGCACGATCCCTTTCACATCGAAAATACAAATGACCATCGTCTTGACATTTGATTTCACTTGTCGTGCTTTTTTTGGGCGAGGTGACAAAGACATCTTCCACTGGCTGGATTGCTGTTTGGTTTCCGGGTCGTAACCGTAACACCATGATTCGTCTCCAGTAATGATCTTGGAAAAAAAATCCGGGTCATTTTCAAGTTGTTCTTTTATGGCGCGGCATGTTTCCAAACGACGCTCTTTTTGGGGGTCAGTCAAAATCCTAGGACAAATTTGGCTGCAACTCTTTTCATCCCCAAATTTTCGGTCAAAATTCGCTGAACACAGCTCCAACTAATTCCAGACAACTGTGATAGATCTTCTATGGTCCAACGTCGGTCTTTAAGCACAAGTTGTTGAATTTTCAAAACATTTTCATCAGTTGTTGAAGTTGACGGACGCCCAGACCAAGGTTTGTCGCCAATCGACATGTCGCCATTTTTAAATCGCGAAAACCATTCATAAAAACCATTCATAACCACTTGAGTTTTTGATAGTGCATCTTCTTTATAAGCAGTTTTAATCATTAAAACAGCTTCCGCTGCACTTTTCCCCAGCAAAAAACAAAATTTCATGGCCGCACGTTGTTCACTCACATCCGCCATACTGAAAAAACTACGAGACTGAAAAACACGATAAACAAAAACAATCACAACTGAGGATAGCAACCTTCCCTGACAACGCCAAAGGCGTTACTGAGCTGGCAGAGATATCCACTACTCGTGCCTAGCGGCCGACGCGCGTACTACGTAAGCTCCGCCCACAACAGCGCAATTCCGGTTTCTTTTGGGTACCACCTCGTATGTTCCAGAATTCGTCAAAAGGGTATTGTGATATAGGGTAAAAGATAATTTTTAAGTAATTTTTTAAAAATATTAAAATTTTGTTCTTTCAAAATATTATTTGGTATGTTAAATAAAAACTTAGTGCCAATGAAACTGGCTTTCTTTTCAAAAAATTTTAATTTAAGTGGTTCAACATACCAATTACTTCGGGTGTTGTAATTGTGAAAGTTTGGATTTTGAGTTGAAATATTCATTTTTTCACATATAAAACAGTTCCTAAAATGTATAAACCATACACAGTTAGAATTCCCAATTGCAAAAAATATGGATTTACAGTTTGTCTTTTTTTTTATTTCAAAAATGATTCTCAGGGCCTCTTTTTGTTTGAGAAGAATTCTATCTAATTTTTTTTTTTTTTTTTTTTTTGTAGCTCCATATTTAGATATACCATAGGACATGTGTGAGTTTATTAATGAGAAATACATTGCTTTTAAGGTTTCCATATTGAAAACTTTTGACATTTGTCGCAAGGCATAAAGACCTGAAGACATTCTATTTACCACATGGTCAATATGTCTATCCCAGCTTAAATGTTGGTCTAATATAAGGCCAAGGAATTTTGTGCTATCAACCTGATTCAATTCTAAATTATCTAAATAAACATCCAACTCCAGTTTTGATATAGTTTGTTTTGTATTAAAACTTAATTAAATTTGATTTATTCAAATTTAATGAAAGATTTTTGTTATTTGAAAATTCTTTAACTGCCGAGAGACTTAAGAAGGATTTGAGCACAATATCCTCCAGACTTTTTCCTGAAATTGTGATATTGGCATCATCTGCGTAAAGGCATACCGAGCCTCCTGCCTGCATTACATCTGGAAAGCCTTTAATATAACACGAGAATAATAGTGGGCCCAAAATAGATCCCTGGGGGTGCCATGTTTTACTGTTTGAAAATTCTGAGTGTAACTATATTTACTATTTGGATAACTAAATTTATTAAGAATTTGGGTACATTGTTGCCTATTTTCCAGATATGACCTGAGTCAGTTATATTCCTTATTTTTTTATATTTAAATCATAAATCACATTAAGTAATTTACTGTGGGACACGCTGTCAAATGCTTTAGAATAGTCAAGGAACATTCCAATTACCCTTTCATTCCTGTCAATGGAGTTAATAACTGATTCTACAAACTTGATACCTGCAGTGGTTGTGGATTTTCCAGGACGAAAACCATGTTGCTGATCATCTAATAAGTTGTTATTTTCTAAATAAAAGAAAAGATGATTGTAAACAACTTTTTTAAGTATCTTTGAAAATACAGGCAACAATGATATTGGCCTATAGCTTGAGGGATCATTAATGTTCCCTTTTTTATAGAGAGGTATTACTTTAGAAATCTTTAATTTGTATGGGAAAAATCCAGATACTAATGAGGAATTTACTATGTGTGTTAATGGTTTTGAAATAAATGGAAAGCTTTGTTTAACTAAAGTCATTGGTATGTTATCAATACCTGTGGAGAATTTGTTCTGAAAGCCCTTAACTATTTTTTCTATTTCTAATTCGTTAACCTCTTTAAATTTAAAACTGATTGAATTTTGAGAAAGTTTTCTGAGTTAAATTTGTGTATAAAATTTTCCTGAATATTTTGTTGGCAAGAGTTATCAACCACATTGATGAAAAAAAATCATTAAAAATGTTGCAGACAAGAATTGGCTCCGATATTAATTTACCACCCCACGACTACATTAATGTTTTCAGTTATTTTAGATTGTCATTAATCTCTGATCTTATAATACTCCAAGTTGATTTTGATCTATTTTCAGATTTCATAATTTTATCATCAAAGTATTGTTTTTTTCTGTACAGATTTGAGTTTTAATTTCTTTTTTTAATTGATTTATTATTTGCTTCAAATCATTGGTTTTTTCTTACCTAAACTTTTGTTCTAAAAACACTATTTGTTCCTTTTTATTTTTTAGATCATCTGAAATCCATGTATTGTAATTTTTTGTTTTTTCGATAGTTAGCAATTTAGGGAAGCCAGTTTCAAAGGCATAAGAAAATACTGAATGAAAAACATCGTATTTTGTCTCTATTGTAGCCTGATAAACTTCCAACCAGTTTTCACTAGCTAGGAGTCTAAAAAAACAGATCTCTATTAGTTTTTGAAAATGTCCTACTAAACCTCTTGTTTAAACATCTAAGCCTGTTTTTTACTCCAAACATTTCACATACTTGCCCATCATGGTCTGATATACATGTAATGACCCCATAAACTTTTACATTCTTACATGAGAAATTAACTATGAAGTTATCTATTGCCGTTTCTGACTCTTGTTAGGAAATCTACTTTATACTTTAAGTTAAAAGATTTTAAGATACTGACAAAAGTTTTATCCTTCTTTAACACATTTATATTAAAATCACCTGTAATTACTATATTCTTAATTTTATCATTCAAAATATTACACAACAAATCAAATTTATCAAAAAATGAATCTATTAGACATTGAATAGGGGATCTGTACACACATACCAGGACAAATGAAAATTTATCTACAGTAATAGTTGATATGCAGCATTCAAATTCTTTTTCCACTAGCAGCTCTTGGATAGCTGGAATTGATATCTTTTTGCTTTTAATGTTGTTTTTTACCAGAATCAAAACACCACCTCCTAATGAATTACTTCTACTAAAATATGAACAATTTCTATAATTTTCAACATTAAGAAATTTAATTTCTGCCTCTGTCAACTTATGCCCTGAAAGAGCAATTATTTCTTCCATGTTTATTTTTAATGTGTTGAGTCGAGAAGAGAGGTGTTTCACATTTTGATGGACAATTCTGAGAGGCTAAGTGTTACCTAAATTATGTTTTTCTGAGAAATATGAATTTATATTTTTAGTGTTATACACTGAATTTTGAAAATATGTCTGGCTTAAATTTATAGAATTTTTGGTCCTACAAAAATGTAATGTGTATCACTATTGACATCAATAATATCATGATTTACATTGTTATACCTATTTGCAGAACTTTTTTCGTTGTCATTTGAAATTAGTTTAAATTGCTAAATAAAGATGAGCACAGATCACTGACACTATATTGCCTATGATTTATTTCACTCACACAGGACACTACTTCCGTTAGGTGTTTGGTTTGGAGAAGCTCAATATCTTGTGTCTCACATGACTGATTGTTATCCTCTTGCATTTCTTGGCTTTCAATGTTGGTGTCAGGTGCTGAGTGTGGATGTGAAGGTGGACAGGTAAAAGGAAGTTCTGGCATCAGATGACATGCTCTAGTGACCTCAGATGTTACTTTGGCTTGCAGAAGCGTGGTTGAAATAGTGTGTTTCAGTTTGGCAATGAATTCATTGTAAGAGAGTCCATTCCATAATACTTTGGAGGACCAACAGTGGTTGTAACATATAATGTCTACGGGGGCTGCTGTGAGATCGTGAAAGTCTATTATGTTAGTCACAAATTGGTCGATTGACATTCTATCACGAACACACCCCATTGACGAACATATTAACTTAGTAAAACCTCTTTTTTTTAAATCATCTATTAAGTCTTTAAATGCCAAATTGTAATCCATATCAGTAGGTTTACCGTTGTATTTATCCTTTGTAATTAATGCATAAATTCCAGCTCCTTCAGGGACTTGTTGATAAGCGAGGTGATTAGTTATGCAGTCTGATGAAAGTGGTTTTCCAATTTGTTCTTTAAAAGCCTCTGCTTCACCCGCAGACATCTGCTTATCAGCTCCAAAATCACCTGATATGCAGTGTGCAAAAGCAGTTTTTTGCTTGATTTTACATTCTAAAAGTATTTTATTCATATCTCTCTCTATTACTTTTACTGGATGTTGAACAGTTTCATAATGGCACTGTAATTCTTGAGAGTTCCACCAAGTGAGGGCTTTTAACCCTGGATCCGGCAGTCATTTTTGCCCAAAATGTTAGGTCATTTTTGGTGATTTTGCAGTGATGTTTTATAAAATTCATAAAAAATATTATATTACAATAAAAGTACAATTGTGTGGTATCAAACTGTTCACAAGAATGTGGGCTATCATATAATACATAATTCATAACCTATAAATTTTTTTTTATGTTATGAAATATTTGTAAAATTTTTTAGAAATCGCGGAAAATAGGGTGTGACCACCCCCTATGATCAATGTTGTGATGATAGAAAAAGAAATGTGAGATAGCCAAAGTGTTCTAAATTTTATCTAGTTTCAGAAAATATATAGTTTATATAGGTTTGTAAGTAAAAATTATGTTTTATAAATTTTTAACCCTCCGTGAGTCGCATGAATTTCAAAACGCGAGAGGTCGCACACGGAGGTTACTTCCAGGTGACTAAATTAAATGTTATTTTCACGAAACTTAATACTTTTATTTACAGTAATTTCAAAACAGTATGTAGAATCATATAAAAAAGGTAAAACTTATTTTAGTACCAAAATTATAGTAAAAAAAATATGTATGTGAGTGTTGAAATTACAATACATTTTAAACCAAATAAATTAACAAATGTAACCCTGATACTGTATATACAAAAAATGTCGTTTGTTAACGAAGTTTCTGATAACATACTAATCATGAAAAGAATACAATAAAAAAGAAAAGTACAAAAAATTATATAATAAAAACAAAGAAGATTGATACACTTTTTCTGACTACTAAATCAGAGCTTATTCTGAGTCTGTGTGAACTTCTTCCTCACTTACTGCGCAGTTGACACACATCACTGGTGCAGAGTGCTCACGACAGATGAAGTTTTTGCAGCTGTTACATCTTGTTTTGGACAAACGGTTTTTCCTCTAGTTGCATGAGTAGCATCTACCTGAAGTGTCCTCATCAGCGGGTGCGGGTCGTGCCTCTTCTTCATTCAAGTCCAACATCTGTCGAAGCCTTTTCTTGGTTGCAGTTGGAGTACTTATTACAGTTATTCTTGTTGCCATGTGTTCTCTGCATAGTTCTTTGGCTAAAGTTCGTAAAAAAAGTCTTCGCTTAGCCACAGGAGAGTTCACATTTTCTTTGTGAATAATGAAGGTGTTCAATCCACCTACATTCAGCATTGAATAAAAGATCACCATAGACCATCTGTTTGAGATTCTTGCTACATCGTAATGTGAAACGTATTTATCCACTGTATCAACTCCTCCTTTGCTACAGTTATAGAAGAGTATTACCTCTGGCTTGCCATAGGTAGCTGAAGCTTCATCTCTGTCTACAGCTGCGTCGTCATGCATGGATGATAACAAAACAACCTTTTTATTTTGTTTTGCTTTGTAAGACACTAAAGTCATGTCTTTTTTGAAACCAAATTTAGAGCTTCCTACGTCTCCTTGTTTTTTGTCCACAAAAGCTGGGGGGAGTTCTCTTTTATTTATCCTCAACGTACCAACAAGTGTTAGTTGGTGATTCTTCAAAAGGTCGACACAAAGAGGTATGGAGCAAAACCAGTTGTCGACCGTAACATTACGTTTACTGCCTGATATTGGTGCTACAATACGTTCAACGACAGACTTTCCAGAGTTATCGACCTGGTATGGACCGTCTGGTTGTTTTCCAGCGTAGATTTCTAAATTGTTGGTGTAAAATGATTTGGCACAAACAGATGAAAAAACCTTAACTCCGTACTTTGCAGGCTTGTTTTTTATATATTGCCTGAAAGAACATTTGCCCCTGAATTTTAGTAGCATTTCGTCAACAGTGACAAACTCGCTGACGACATAATTTTCTTGACATTTTTGCACAAACTGTTCGAAAACTCTTCTTACTGGAGCCAGTTTATCATTGACTTTCCTTCGTGGCCTGGTACGAATATCATCGAACCTCAATGCTCTAAGCAGTAATTTGAAACGCCTAAGACTCATGGCTAGTCTAAAGAATTCAATTCCGCTACCATCTGCTGCCCATAGGTCATCCAAATTTAAATGAGAGGCTTTGTATAAGCCAGCTAAATACAACAAACCAATAACACATTTTATTTCTTGAGGTGTTGTATTGGTACAGTCTCTTTCTCTGTTGTAATTACTTTTATTTTTATCAATCCAAATGTTCGTGCACTCAGTAATTTCTTCAATCATTTCATTACTAAAAAACAAACTCCAAACTTCCAGAGGAGTATTAGCATTTTTTGCAGCATTACTGACGTGTCCCATTCTCATCAGAATAATATTCCTTTGTCTGTTGCGATTTTGTGGCTTGGGTTCTACATCCCATAACATCTTACGATTTTTACTCATGAAAGCTAACTTATTGTTTTGTCTGCGTACAATTTCACCGTTTAATCTTTCAGCAATTGGTAAAGCTTCTAAATCAGAAAAGTCATCATCGTCTAGTTCTATTTCACTATCATCACCTAAGTTATTTTCTAAGTCATTTGGAATATTATCATTTACCTCATCTCCAGATTCATCAGGATCATCAATAATTCCATCGTTGACTGCCGCGTCATCGTCAAAAACCAATACTCTAGGGAACACTCCTGTGGGTCGTTGAACTTGTAATTCTTCTCGTTCCACACTTGCCAAAAGGCGAGCAATTCTTCTTTCTTCGTCTGATTCCATTTCCACAACGATAAAAAAATTATATAAAAAATGACTATACAAAAAAAACTAACAATATATACACATAGACTAAATTATATACAAAACAGTAAAAGCAAACAGCACGCTTTGAAGTTTAGTCCTATTTAGCACCAGTGCGCGAGAAGTCGCATACGGAAGTTGCCTCCGGGTGAGGACAATACACGAGAAGTCGCACACGGAGGTTACCTCCAGTCCACTACGAAAACTGAACTGAACTAATAAGAGAAAGTCCGGCAGGGTTGGGGTTGTTGTCTTTAGTTCCAAGAAGGAGGCTCGTGAGCTACGGCGGAGCGCCGACACCACACAACCTCACAAATGTCATTTATACTGAAAATCGTAGCTACCCGGAGGTTACTTCCGTGATGCGACTCACGGAGGGTTAACTGGAACGTATACAAAAACCTGAAAATTAGTAACCACGGTTACTATAACATTCAAAAATATGATAAAAATTTTCTATAAGCACTACAGAGTTCTATTGTATACTAAAATTTAGCTAAAAACATGCTCTATTATGATATGTAAACTTACATTGGTGTCCATGGGTGTAGGCCTGGTGAAATTGCAGGGTTCCGTTGATGTTTATCAAGTTTGGAAGCCAAATCCGTAGAATTTTGTGTTTATGATGATCTTGAGGAATATTTTCAGTTGCACTATGTTGAAAAACAGTTTTTTTATGTAAATTGTAGTTAATATAGGTTAAAATAAAAGAAATTTGGTGTAATTTGGATAATAAATGATGACATTAGAAAATGTTGAATAAAAGATTGTCTTAGGTGAGAAGTGAGTCACACTCAACACCAATCACTATCACTTTCACTTGGTTGCTTTGGCTTCCTCACACTGTATTTTGGCCTGTATATGTGTTCCAGCTTGTGGAAACAGTTTGTGAACCCCACAATTACAACCCGTACACCAATAGTATGCGTACTTGTTACATACCGGACACCGTTTTTGGTTACGGTTTGGAGTCTGAGTGATGAGGTGCTCAGCAGAATTGTCATGGATGGAAGTGGATGTTGATGGAAGTTGGTCAATTGTATCTTCACCGATCAACGACTGTATAATGGACAAAATATATTTTGTCCTTGTCAACGGCCTGTCTATTCCTTCGCTTTGCAACCTGTACAAAACGTAGGAATTCTGGATACAGGTGTCAAGCAAGTTGAAAAATATCTTTTTCCAGTATTTCTTGGTTGGTCTGGTGCAAGATACATGGTACAAGGATTTATCCTTACAATCCACTCCACCCATAAACTTGTTATATCTCTGGATGAAGACCGGTTTGGTGCGAACTCTTCCGCATGAATTACTGACAGGACCACTAGCAGCTTCACAGGCGGTGACATGAGGAAAACAGGCTTCCTAGTAGGTTTCTCTTTGAAACCTACTACGAGCACCTTGTCCTGTCTGTAGTTTACAGGTTCACCGACTGTGAACTTGCTAGTTACAAGAGATTTTGGCAGGCCTTTTGAAATTTTGTTGATCGTGCCTGTCAAAAACGTCTTTTTGTCTAGGAGCTCACTCGCAAGAGGCAACTTGGTGTAAAAGTTGTCTGTAAAGACGTGGTAGCCTTTATTCAGACATCTTCCCTTCTCCAAGATATCAATAACAACTTTCTGTGTGAAGGGACCGGGCTTGTTTTCCAGGAAGTCTTTTCCACTGTACATCGAAATCTGAACGACATACATAGTCTTGGCATCAACAAGTTCAAACTTCTTGATTCCATACCGTGCATGTTGTTTGTTTGGGATGTACTGAATGAAAATACTCCTGTTTTACATACCAATCATACTTTCGTCCAAGTTAAGGTTCTGATTTGGTGCATAGTGCTGTACAAATGACTGGTTGACTCTGTCAAGGAAGGGACGTATCTTTACCCAAGGGTCATAGCCCTGTGTACCTTTGGGTAAAGATCGCCTTGTAGTCATATGCAAGGCACTAGACACCGCCTCAAACCTTCTCAAAGACATTTAGAATAGGAAACTGAAGTAACGGATGCAGTGACCAATAGTCCGCTAGCAGTTTCATACGAAAAATACCCATCAAAAGTATGATCGCTATGTATTTCTTCATTTCATCAAGACTAACATTTACCCACGTTGACAAGCGAGCTGCAGGAGTGAGCTTGTTTGCACGTCTTAGCTTCTCGGTTAGCAATTGTGCATAAATGTTAGTCTCTCTGACTAACATGATCAGGAACCCTTCAGTCACAAACAGATTGAAAAAATCAATCGGTTTGAGACTGGGAGGGCAGTCACGCGGGCCAGGATTTCTGACGGTGAATTCTGAGCTGGTGTCAACTGCAGGTTCACCATCATAAACCCTCACCCAGGGAGTAGCAGGAGGATGGACTGGAGGTACAACATGAGGTTGTACTGGCACCCCAACATCATCATCCTCATCCTCACTCGACAAAAAGTGCCCGGTAGTAACCCTAGGCGGGGTTGACGCAGCTAGAGGCACAAAAGTTGATGTTGATGGGCCTAGCTGAGAAGGAGGCAAGGTTTTGGGCCTCTTGGTTTTTGGCAGAGAGTGCCTAGAGTCATCAGACTCTAGATTATCAGACATGTATATAAAATAAAAACATTGTAAGTTACCTATTTATAACTATGCAATATATGAAGTATAGTTGTAAATAAATAAATATTACACTACACAATAGGCCTAGGAAGGCCTAATTTAAATCACTGAATTTACAATAATTTTGTAAATTTGAAACAATAAATAACACTTCACAACACTCTAATACAATATAATACACTTCTAAACACACTAGAAGTGATAATTACACTGTAAACGATAATTATTTACCGTAGTTGAAATCAGGCCCGGCAGACTAAATAACAACAAAAATGGCGAGACTGGCTTCCTTCTTCAACTTTCACTACGTTTTAAAATAACGCCGATAGAGTGAAGTGTGCGTTGTTGAATACCACTGGAATCGTCTGTTCACGCTGAGTATATAGAGTATAAAAACATCGAAGTAGCTCGATTTTTGCGCATTATAAATATGGTAAATCTCTGACGCTGCAATTGTACGAAAATTCGTACAATGCCAGTTTGGTGACGAAAAAATTGTACGAAATTTCATAAAATGCCGGATCGAGGGTTAAGAAGATGTGTGCTAACTTAGTTTTGCCTCTGATATTTAGGTGTAAACCATGGATTGTGTAATGCTGTCTCTTCAAATGGTAGAGATTAATTAAGAATACTCTGTCAACCCGTGCTGCTATCTCCTTGATATAATAGTTTTAATATCTCAATTTGACTATTTTCTAGGCTGTTATGGGCTTTGTCATATCTAATAGGAACAGTACATAAAAAGACCAGTCTGGTTTTGGCAAGCAATTTTAGCTGATCTTCCAAGTCTTGATATATACTTTTAAAATTGTCCTGCAGGCTGTCATTTGTTCCCCCAAGAACTAACAACAGACTATCTTCTTTGTCAATATCTGCTGAGATAATTACTTGCATGAGGGTTGTGTTAGGTCTTACATAACCAAAGGCATTTACATTGCCTTCACTTGAAATGTACTGCTATGAACATTTCAAAGCTATAGCTTCATCGTCAGGCTTCCAAAAATGTCACTGTTTAAAACATTAAAACACTACAACTACAAAACATTAAAACATTCAAACATATTAAAAAATTAGTACAACACATTTGCCGGCCGGCGATAGACGCCAACTGATGACTAATAAGCAGGAATAGATAAAATAACAAACAAAATGAATAGATAAAATATTTGCCTCTGCGGACGACACCTCCCTCTCATTGTCAGTCCCAATAGGCTTGAATTGGAGAAACGAGCATTTATGGAGTCAAATACCCTACTCCAATGGTTTGATAACAATAATATTAAGGTAAACGCTTCAAAAACCCAATTAGTTAACTTCAAAATCAAAAATTCATTAGCAAACTCAGTTTTTGGCCTCTGAATTTACTAAGATGATTCAGTTTTAGAAGAAACTGAATCAGTAAAACTCTTGGGCATAATTCTTGATGAAAAATTAAATTTCCACACTCATATTGAGATGTTTTGCCATCGAGTGAGCTCATGCCTTTTCCTTTTACTCAATCTTGCAAAGACATTTAACACCGATGTCCTTCTCACAGTATACTATGGTTTGCTTTATCCACTCCTAATGTATGCAGTACCAGTGTGGGGCAGTGAGAACCAATGGACACTCTATTTATTTAGACTTCAAAAAAAGGCTGTTTGAATAATCTACTAACTGCATCAAAATCAACTCTGTAAACACATTTTTAAACTATCAAAATTGTTAGCATTTCCTCCCATTTACATTTTGGAAACACTAAGTTTTGTCAAAGAAAACCTTTCACTTTTTTTGACTAAACAAAACTCACATTTTCAATTTCGAAACAGTAGTGATTTGAACATTCCGGCTCACTCTTCCTCTTTTTTAAAAAAACTCATATTTGTGGTGCTGAAATATTTATACATTGACTAGATTAACTAAATCTCTAGAAATGTATAGACTAACTTTATCAATCGTGTGAGTTTAAGATATTATTTTAAATCCACTCAAGTTTTTTAATTTTTTTTTATTAATTTTTATTATTATTACTTTTACTTAATAGTTATATTTTAACTGATTCCTTTTTCCAGTATTAGATGTATAAAGTAATATATATACAGGGTGTTCGGTAAAAGTGTTCCAATAATTTATGATGTTATTGTACACATTAAAATAAACAAAAAAGTTCCTATAAACATAGGTCCTAAAGCCTATAGTTTTCCGTCTATCTGTCTGTATGTGTTTTTTACATAAAAATTCATAAATTGAGAACCACTTATAGTACAGTTATGAAATTTTGTAGTTATGTTTACCTTTTGTATTCCTACTTGAGAAAAAAATATGAACAAAATATCTACCCGTTTCAAAATGGCGGCCAATCGAAAATTTTGATGTTTAATTACGCAAAAACTACACCCTGTATAAAAATGTTACAAGAATAATAAAAATTTGGAAATGTTTTTCTAAAACTAATGGTGTTTGTTTCATTCAAATCAGATAAAAAACAACTGAGCTGTACTAAAACACATAAAACCATGTTTTACTTTAGTACACAACAGGAAGTATACTTTTCTAGACTGTTGTACTCTGAACAGCTGATTTAAAGCCAATGATCTAATTATTGTGAACATGAATGTTTTACATTAGTACATACTCATTGAATATGAAGGTCAAATAAAAAAAAAAAAAATAGAAAACAACTAACATTTATTAATGGTAAATTTATTACATTTTGAAAATTAAAATTATTAAACTGATAATAATTGCTAAAAGTGGCTGCCTCCGTTTAAAATGCAGGCATCCAAGCGCCTCCTCATTGACTGGCGGACTCTTTCAAAAATGCCAGGTGTCTGCTGAATTGTAGCAATGCCATTTAATATCCTTGCTCGCAACTCTTCGATGTTATCTACAGGAATGGAATAAACCAGTGACTTTAGGTGACCCCATAGGAAAAAGTCTAAAGGATTAAGGTCGGGGGACCTAGCTGGCCAAGGAATTGGGCCTCCACGACCGATCCATTTGTTGTTGTACACTCCATCCAAATAGTTTCTAACATTTAAACTGAAATGGGCTGGAGCACCGCCCTGCATAAACCACATACTGTTGCGGGTGTTCAGTGGCAAATCCTCAAGAATAGTTGGAAGGTCATCAGTCAAAAAATGTAAATATGTCTGGCCGTTAAGAATGTTTGGTAAAAAGCTTACAAACAAATTGTCACCAATTATGCCAGCCCAAACATTCAAAGAAAACTGATATTGGTGATTAACCTGTGTAATTGCATGTAGGTTATCGATGGACCAAATGTGTGAGTTGTGAGAATTAATAATCATGGTTCTTGAAAATTTGGCCTCATCCGTGAATAACACCTTATTCAAGAAATGTGGGTTCACACATTTTCGAATAAACCACTGAGAAAGCTGGATTCGGGGATGGTAATCACGAGGTAGCAGTGAGAGAACTTTTTGTACGTGGTAAGGATGAAGTTGTTGTTCATGTAGTATAGTCCAGACTGTTTCACAGCTAACATTGAACTGAAAACCAAGTTCTCTAATACTTTTGTTGGGGTGGTCTGCTATGACATCCAATATGGATTCTTCCAATTCAGGTGTTCTTACTGAAACCTGTCGGCCAGAGTTACCTGTTTTTTTGGTGTGAAAAGCTTCCAGTCTCTGCAAGTCGTCGATGAATTGTTGAAAATGTTTTATTACAAGGTAACACACGATTTGGAAAACGTTCCTGATACAGTCTTCTTGCCTCAGTACCATTACAATTAGCAAGGCCATACATTAGATGCATATCTGCCATTTCTGAATTGGTAAAGTTATGAATTCCATTATTTTCCATTTCTTTCCATTATTTTCCATTATATTCCATGTTGATAATGAAACGAAACTATACCACAAACACTCACTAATTAAAGCAAACAATTAACTACAGTATAACTAATTAAAATTGCATGTTTTATTGCAATACTAAAGTACTTGGCAAAAAGCTTTTACAGTACAGAAGAAATAGGTTATTTAAGTTACGTGTTAATGCCAACAATGACAGAAACATTTTCTTATAACACCTTAAATAAACATATGTTCACAATAATCAGATCATTGGCTTTAAATCAGCTGTTCAGTGTACAACAGTCTAGAAAAGTATACTTCCTGTTGTGTACTAATGTAAAACATGGTTTTATGTGTTTTAGTACAGCTCAGTTGTTTTTTATCTGATTTGAATGAAACAAACACCATTAGTTTTAGAAAAACATTTCCAAATTTTTATTATTCTTGTAACATTTTTATACAGGGTGTAGTTTTTGCGTAATTAAACATCAAAATTTTCGATTGGCCGCCATTTTGAAACGGGTAAAGATATTTTGTTCATATTTTTTTCTCAAGTAGGAATACAAAAGGTAAACATAACTACAAAATTTCATAACTGTACTATAAGTGGTTCTCAATTTATAAATTTTTATGTAAAAAACACATACAGACAGATAGACGGAAACTATAGGTTTTAGGACCTATGTTTATAGGAACTTTTTTGTTTATTTTAATGTGTACAATAACATCATAAATTATTGGAACACTTTTACCGAACACCCTGTATATATATATATATATATATATATATATATATATATATATATATATATAAAACTTTATTGTGTGTCCACTTCACTTGTCACTCAAGTCCGATAAACGTCGGTAGTACTTGCAGAATAGGTATAAAGTTCAGAGTCAAGCCACGAAGTAGTGGGTTGGATCTCAAATAACTCTGCCCTGGTTCACTGGGTTCATGTCATACGTTGAGTTGCCATCAACGGTTGGACCTTGATGATTTTGCATATACATTTGCAAGCAAGACTTTGCCGTCATAATGTTGTCATAATATGTTGTCATAATGAAAATTATTGGAAGCACCATCATTAATAATACTATTACAAATGAGTCTTCACTTTTGAGTAGTCCGTAAGTAGTTTTATTTACAAGTGTGGACACTGAACTGTTATTGGCTTCCATAGTGAAGTTCATAGTTTATTTCTAAGTAATTATATTATTGTATTTCAAGTCAGCAAATTTGTAATGTCCTTTGCTTGTAGATAAAATTGTGTATTGAGTCAATAAGACACTGATAGTTGGATTACCTAGACTGTTGCGTCTAAGTATTACAGTGTAATATTAAGAACTTTTAAATAGCTGCACTATAGTGTTTCACTGAGTACTTAAAAAGCTTCATAAGTTCACTCAAATGATAATTAACAAAATTATACACAAGTTATTGTATAACACAGCACTAACTTGTTCAATTCAGGTATATTAATTAGTTTAGTTAAAATGGCTCATATAACTTTCATATGAATAGTGTAGTAGATTCCATAGTATATATAAATGTTGGGGATTTATATATATATATATATATATATATATATATATATATATATATATATATACACACGTATAAGCACATACCCCTGCAGCAGTTGACGCATAGACACATAGCCCTGCGCAGGGATATGTGCTTCTGAATTATAAAATCGGCCATGTTTTACACGGATAGACTTATCCCTGCAGATAGACGCATAGACACTTACCCCTGCATTTCCACAGTGTTGCCAACATTGATTCTAATTCACGTTATATTTCAATTTTTACTCCTAATTTATATTTTTAACGTTATTCTTATGTTCAAAATAACCTTATGAGACAAAAAATATGCAATAATTCTTTTAGACAATTTATTAGCCAATCGATCTATACTTAATATTCTCTAAATTATGAAAATTAATTAAAAAATAATGAATTATTCGGCTTTTTTTACTTGATCATACGTGTTGAAATAATTTAGTATTACGTTGTTAATATATTTGATCATATTTTTTTGAAATATATTTAATATTTTATTGTTTTCTTTTTTTACGTGTGTTTGAGTTTTTTTCACTATCCGTGTTTTTCCATATACTTCTTATCAACTATTTAGTTTCTATGCTCAGTCCTAATACCAACATAGCGTCCGCTCAGTGGTTGCCATCGACGTGGACTCTACTTGAGAAGTCTGGAGTATCCATGTCGGATTGTAGTCAAAGTTCAGATGTTGTGCAGGGAAGATAACTGAGTGTCAGGCTTATAAATTAGCTGTAAATCAGATCGTGGTTCGGATTCCACGTAAAGTTGTAGATCCCAAGTTGTCCTAGCTATTGGAATATTAATAAATAGTTCTTTCTGAGGAACAGTGGACCTTAGTTAACAAAAATTAACACACTCTTTTGCTTTTAGCAAAAAAATGAAATTAATGTTATTAATTATATTTACATTCATCACACTCATTCGAACCTCAATTTCGCCCATATCTTGACGATCGGCGTAATACTGATCAAGAATTAATAATTTCTTCAGTTGGTAATTGTATTTATTACATTTAACCACTTATTAATGTATTCATTTTTTTTATAATACTATTCCAAAACTGCTCGTTTTATACATCTATTGTTTGTTATTAACTCCTGGCTACCTGCTTAACAGTGGCAACACCGATGTGATCAATGATAGTGCAAGTGACATGGTGAACAGTGCAGTACCAACTCTGGTACGGCCGCGTATCACTGGTTCACTTGACATGCACCATCCTTGTGCGACCGTACCAACTCCCGCCGCCTGCCACTCCGCACGCCCGTGCTGACTCACCGTCATGATGCACATTCCACTGATCCTACCATAATGAATCGGATTGTTGTGTGAATTCTAACTTCCTGGCCAGCAGATCCTGAGCTGTGGTTTGCTTAGATCGAGTACCTATTTCTTTTGGTTGGTGTCACCTTCGGTAGCTTTTCCCTTGACGATTCTCTAGCCTTTCGTAGTGTAACTATATTGTGGAATACCTGGACGTCAAATACGCAGCTGAGTTAAGAGAACTCTCTTACAAGTACAGTGCTACTAGCCCATCAGCCCTCCCGGACATGTACAGTAATACTGACCCACCCGCCCTCCCAGACATATCTAGTCTTATTCGCCCTCAGACGCGTTTAGTAATACTGACCCACCCACCCTGCCAGACATGTCTAGTGCTACTAGCCACCCACAATCCTATATGTGTAAAGTTCTAGTGAAGATAAATGTACAGAGCAAATGACCCACCCACTCTCCCAGACGAGTACAGTGCTACTGACCCACCCACTCTCAAAGACACCTACAGTTCTACTAATCCACCCACCCACAGAGTTATTTACCCACCCACCCTGCCAGACATTTCCGTGTTACTGGACTACCCCCCTCCATGACAACTACAGTGCTACTTAACCACCCACCCTCCCAGAAATGCTCAGTGCTACTGGATCACACTGGGGGAGTGGTGGGGATGAGCCACCTTGTTGTTTACAGGTAGTTGCTGCTCTTGATATTTAATAAATATCAAGTTATTTAAGTCATATATAAGTAGTGATTTTTGTGTTCCTGCTAATAGTAATTCTGTTCTACTCATCTACATCTCTTTTTTTCCTGGAAAACCGGACTAAACTCTTAAAAATAGGAAAGTAGTGTGAGTGCTATCAAAGTTGTTCTCATCTTGGTGCGTGAGTAATTGAATCAAAACTGTAAATATTTTGGCCATTCATACTTTGCAAAAGCCTTAAAACTCAATAACTTCTCATTGTTTTAATGGATGCTACATTTCTTTTCATTTGACTAACATAACCTATATTTGATTTCTAGTCAACGTGCTCGCTGGGTTATTAATTTGTTTTATCCAAGACAAAACATAAGAATTTGCTGATTATCCCTATTAACCCTGGTTCTAAGTAGCTTCAATTGATAAGGAGGAAATCTGCGGCTACTGCTGACGTGTATGTTTTGGTCTCGAGCCACGGTTGTGGAAGTAAACTTTTTGCTCCAGTTTATAAATAGTTCAGCTATTCTCTGGAAGGTGGGGCGTGGGAATGTAGCCTATGCCAAAGTACATCGGCACGAGTACATCGGCACGCTATCTTGTGATTGATAATGTTATTAGCTATCATTCGCATCATACTGAGGATAACTTAGACTGCGTCAACTAATCTACATTGCCGACCTGCCCCTGACGTTGACGGTGACGCTACCCACAGCACTGACACCTGCTGCAACAGTCTGCGCTACCAGTGGACTTTATTTATGTCACAACTAACTATTGTAAATATTGTGACTGATCTAATATAAGCAAATTACAGCTTTAACATTACAACTGTCAACTTGTTTACATAAAAATATTGTGGATTGTGCGGACATTGCATCACTCACCTTAAAGGCTGAGTTTATTTCATTGCATATAGCATAAATAGTCTATGTATTGTTGAAGTCACTACGTTAGTTAAAATTTCATTGCCATGATTCATCTCTATGGAGTTTTAAGTACAGTTTCTAGTAAATATACTAACGATGCTATAGTTGATCTTATCCCTGAAGTGTCCTTAATATTAAATAGGTTGGATGCATCCATTAAAATTAATTCAGATTTGACACAACAATTATTCGAGATAAGTGAAGAAAACAATATATTAAAAAAGAAAATTGAAGAGGAGAAAACAAAACTAAATATCAATTTAGAAGATTCATTATGTATGGAAGAAATGATTGAAGCGGAGTTGGTGAAACTAAAAACAGAAAATCGAAATATGAAGGAAGAACAAGAAGCTCTCAAGGAAGAAATCAAAAATAGTACTAATTTAGTATCTGCATTGATTTCCGACTGCGAAAAATTAACACAAGAATTACATATATACAAAGAGAAAATATATCAACACAAGAACAAAACGGAGCATACATCTGGATTTACTACACCAAAAAATGTAGTAAAACAAAGAGAGAAAACAGGATATGTTTTGGAAACAGCAAATCAGTACTCGGTCCTTGCCAACGAAGACGTTCCATTAAAACTCACTAACAAGAATTGCCAGATTCAAACAAAGGTGCAAGTCCATAGATCAGCTAGTTTCTCTCCATCAACTGTAAATAAAATTAAATCTGTTGTGAACCAGCAAAGAGGACGTAAATATAAAATACTAGTTTTATCGGACAGCCAAGGGAGAGACTTACACTCATACATTCAGAACTTAACTGAAGATTATGAAGTGTGTGTGCACAGTAAGCCAGGAGCTAAATTAAAGGATATTGTTCGAGATTCAAAATGCTTTATTGAAGACTGTTCAACAAATGATTTTGTTGTATTGATTGGTGGCACTAATGACATGGGAAAGTGCGAGCCTAGCCAATTTTCAATCACTCAAGGAATAAAAGCATTGCTAGCACTCAATGTTAGAACCAATGTCATAATAAATAGTGTGCCATATCGTTATGATACAAATCAATTTAACGATAATATATTTTATGCTAATATGGTCATAACTAGGCTAATCCGTGAGTATAAGGGGCCACTCAAATTATCTCTTGGTGAGCTAAATACTATCCTTCATAGATATCATTTCACACGGCATGGACTGCATATAAACAAGGCAGGGAAGAGAATTTTAGGCAAAAGCATTTTTCAAACCATCAGCAGCCGTCGGACTTTGTTACCTGGAGGAGTGGATGACAACTGGAGGGGACCTTGCAGAAATCAAGAGGGTTCTGTATGTAAACAAGGAACTGTCAGCCGTGCCAGCAATGTGGACAGTGACTTATCCCTCATAGAGCCCTATCCCAGCCCCGGCATGCCTTCGCCAGCGTCGGCCGCTCAGCTAGCAAGAGCATCTCGCAAAACAAGTGACTCCGATGAGTGTATTCAGATTACATCTCTTAAGGACTTTCCTCCCTTACCTTTAAGCCCAGATTTATGTAATATTTCTACTGAAGCTCACACTTCAGACCTACCAACATTTCAAAATCAGCCTCCAGTTTTTTTAGACAAAATTATACAAATAATTTAAGTACAACTTTTCCGCACGCTAAAAACAAATCCATTAACACATTTAACAGAGATGACAATCAAATTTTAAGCTTTCTTCACGTTAATGCTCGTAGTATATGTAATAAAATTGACATAATGAATGTTTTTTTAAATGATGTAGACCCAGACATATTTTGCATATCTGAAACCTGGCTGCATGATTATAATTTGAATATTGCTTGTTTTCAAAATTATAAGCTTGTCTCTGCTATGAGTAGAAAGTATAATATAGGTGGTGGTGTGGCTATTTTTTTGAAAGATTATTTAAACTGTAAAGTTATAAATAGCATATTAAATATGTCAGTTGAATCACATTGCGAATGTACAGGTATATCAATATCTAGCATTAAAACTAATATTGTTGTTATTTACAGGCCCCCATCTGGAAACTTTACAACATTTCAAAATATAATGAATGAAATATTTATTGAAGCCCAATACTCAAATTACAAAACCATTATATGTGGAGACTTTAATGTTCCTTTTCATAATTTGAGTAAGCCAGAGGCATTAATAATGTTTGATTTAATTGACATGTATAGATTTACAGCTCTCATTAAAACCCCTACACGAGTTACAGAGAATGGTGGCAATATTATTGACAATGTGTTAACAAATCTCCATTGTAATAAAATTCTACACATAGAAAATTTGGTTGTGCCCTTCTCAGATCATAGAGCTCAATTAATTAAGTTTTATGCCCCTCCTGCCTCACGAATAACACAACACGCTTTAATAAAGAAACGGTACTTTACTGAGGATGCAATTTTAAGTTTTGAAAATTCATTAAAGCTGGAAAAATGGGATGAAGTTTATGCAACTGTAGATCCAGATGATAAGTTCTCATTATTTTTAAATTTTTTTAATTATTATTTTGAACTAGCGTTTCCTTATAAAGTAAAAAAAATAAATCTCAGTTATAAAAAAAAACAAAAGTGGATTACTTCTGACTTGCAACATGAAAGTGATCATATAAACTTTTTAAAGACCCTTCCTTCAACAGTTGAAATTAATCAAATCATAAATGAAAAAGTAAGTGCTTTTAAAAAACATCTTAATGACAAGAAAAGGTCTTTTCATGATGACAAAATTCTAAACTCTCAAAATCGTTCTAAAACAATTTGGGAAACTGTCAATAATAATATTACATTTAAATCACCAAGGATAAATGAAGATATTGAACTTATAGTAAATAATGCGCTGGTAAAAAATTGTAGTGATGTAGCTGAGGAGTTAAACATATATTTCTCAAAATTGGGATTGCATGCGTTGTCTGGTACCAGTAAATCGTCGGATTTTCATAAAAATATATTATCACCAAGAGGAAGTCTCTACCTATCTGAGGTTTCTGTCTCAGATGTTGAGAAAGTGGTGAAGCAGTTAAAGAACACTAACTCTGCAGGAATAGATGAGATCCCCTGTTCTTTGTTGAGGAGGTGTTTTCCCTATATTCGCCATATTTTTACTCATCTTTGTAATTCATGTATTAAAGGTGGAATATTCCCAAAACCATTCAAGCTGAGTAAAGTCATTCCTTTATTCAAAGCTGGAAATAGACGTTTACCAGAAAACTACAGACCCATTTCAATTCTATCTTCATTTTCTAAAGTCTTTGAACTACTACTATGTCACAAGCTTGTAAATTTCTTAGATACTAATAATATAATATCTATCCAACAGCATGGCTTCCGAAAGGGTAAATCTACGTCTTCAGCAATTTTTAGTTTTCTAAATGACCTCACACATTCTTCTTTAGACAAAGGTCATCAATCCCTTGGTATTTTCTGTGACTTAAGTAAAGCGTTTGACTCCGTAAATCATAATAATCTACTTCAAAAACTTGAAAAATATGGTGTGCGGGGTCATGCACTCAAATTGTTTCAATCCTACATTTCAGATCGGAGTCAAACTGTTCAGATCCAGTCAGGTCATCAAACCATTTATTCTCCTTATAGATCGATTACGTCTGGAGTACCCCAGGGTTCTATTCTGGGCCCTGTCCTATTTCTAATATATATAAATGATCTCCCAAAAATTTCAAGTGATCTAAATATAATTATGTTTGCTGACGATTGTTCTATTTTTATTTCTGATAAATCTCCAAACTCTGTTGCTTCAATTGCTAATCATCAGCTTGATATTATTAACAAATGGTTTTCTGCAAATAAACTTAAAATGAATATCAATAAAACTAATTTCATTAACTTTCACCTGAGTAATTCCAAAAGGTCACAAAACCAAGTCAAAATTAAAGTGGGAAATGATGAAGCCAAACAAGAGTCATCTGTCAAATTCCTTGGAGTTCATATTGATCAGAACCTAAATTGGAACAGTCACGTTGAGCACGTTTGTAAGAAGCTCCGAAGTATTTGTTTTGTTCTTAGCCGTTTGGCCATGGTTTGCAGTCGTGAGGTCCTGCGTACTGTATATTTCTCACATGCAGAATCAATTTTACGATATGGTATTATATTTTGGGGCCCTTCAAGTGTGACAAACTTTAATAGAGTTTTCATTCTCCAGAAATGGTGTCTGAGAGTAATGAGTAATAGGAGAAGATCTGATTCCTGCAGGTCCCTATTCGGAGAGTTGGGAATCTTGACGCTGGCTGGTATTATTGGTTATGAAGCGTGTATTTTCGTGAGGCAGCATTCACATAACTTTATTACAAATGGCACTTTTCATAAATACCCAACTAGAAATAGGAACATGTTTTCTATCTTGGAACATTCTACTTCTGTGTTTGAGAGAGGCCCATACCATATTTGTATTAGTATTTATAATAAATTGCCACTTAACATCAAGGCAGAGGAAAAGCTACCATTATTTAAAAAAAAAGTAAAAACTCATTTTCTTGATAAATGTTATTATAATTTAAGTGACTTGCTGTAGTTTATATCAATTTTAATTTATTTTTAGTTTTTTAGTATTAGTCATGACGTGTTTATAACATATCTGTAATTGTTTTAAACGAATAAAGATGAAATATGAAATGAAATGAAATATGAGATCACATGCTCTTCTGGACAAGTACAGTGCTACTAACCCACCCGCCCTCCAAGACGCGTACATTGCTACCGACACAGCATCACAGCAGCCCTCTTAGATATGTGCAGTGCTACTAGCTCACCAGCCGTCCCGGTTGCGTAAAATGCCTCTGGCCCATCTTCTCCCCCCCCCTCTCTCTCTCTCTCTCTCTCTCTCTCTCTCTCTCTCTCTCTCTCTCTCTCTCTCTCTCTCTCTCTCTCTCTCTCTCTCTCTCTCTCTCTCTCTCTCTCTCTCTCTCTCTCCCTCCCTCCCTCCCTCCCTCCCTCCCTCCCTCTCTCTCTCCCTCTCTCCCTCCCTCCCTCCCTCCCCCCCCTCTCTCTCTCTCTCTCTCTCACTCTCCCTCTCTCCCTCTCTCTCTCTCTCTCTCCCTCTCTCTCTCTCTCTCTCCCCCACTCTCTCTCTCTCCCTCTCCCCAAAAATATGTATTGTGCTACTTGCCCACCCGCTCTCACAGACGCTCACAGTACTTACTAAAAAAGTACTTACTAAAGTACTTCTAAAAAATAGTCTTATTTTTGAGAATATTAATCTATGTATAAATCTAAATTAGTGAACGGAATTAAATTGATATTATCACTGTCGTAAATCTATATGTTTTAAAAGAAACTTTATAGGAAGCAGAATAAAATGATGAATCTAGTCTCCTACTTCAAAGAAAAAAACTAAAATTATGTACATAAGAGATAGCAGAATGTCCATGGGTATAGGATAATAATCAGTGTGCTTTACGGTGATGGTAATACAGTACATTATTTTACATTAAAATGTATGTCTTTCTAAAAGAAGAAAATAAGCTGGTAAATATTATTTGAATATAGTATGTTATCACTAAATCTTGAAAACATATAAAAATATTAATGGCTTACGCATATTTTTCATACAAAATATGAAAGCAACTTACAACGAATATTTATAAGAAAAATGTAAAAGCTTAAAGTGAATGTAATCTAATGCTGTTCCAAAACATTATAGATTTACTTTTTTGGCTAAGGACAAGGTTACTCCTATTTTGGTATGGCCCTTTATTATAAAATGTATTTATTTCATGCACAATACATTTATATTAGACAAAGAGAAAGAAATTAAAAAGACGTCGCTATCTTATGGCCCCAGCAACGCCTCCCTGGCTGTTTTATATAGTTTACATCTAATTAAAAGCTTTATAAGTAAGCAGTTATAAATATTTATGTACTAAATTTATCCTTGATGGTTAGGGAGGAATAAGGAAAGGGTTGACAAGGAGCTGGCCCTACCAACCTATGGGTAACAGGAGAAATAACTGCTCGCGACACTGACACACATTTAGCGCAATATTGAATGTGAACTCTGTTTCTTTCTTCCATAAATATAAGTAAAAACACTTATATGTTTTCTCTAAGTAGATACAATCATATTTTAGAAAAGTGTATCAGTCTTCCTTTACCTAACACGTTTGATAGGTTTACAGTGTCGAGTGACATTTGCTCAATCTCAGATCTGAAAATAGTATCTTAATCCAATTTATTTACATTACAATTTACACAATAGTATTTTAGGGCTATATAGATAAAACAACTGGAAACCCCTGCACGTTTTGTGTGCCGACCCCGCCACTCGCTACGCTCGTGAAGTAAGCTCGGCCTGCAGCCTCGCCAAGACGCTTCTACAGGCCCCTTTAAGGAACTCGGCCTGCGGCCACACCAAGTCACATTGCTATTATAGTCCTATTTGTAGAGATTGGAATGTCGCCTCATTGGGAAGATCAGCTTACTGCTCGCAAGAATGTTTGACCAGTATGACCATGAATTTTGGTTTTTGGGGCAGTGCAGCCCCTAAACATAGAATTTTCTAAAATATGACAGTAAATTAACAATTAAAAGAAGAATACCTTAATATGATACCCCACTTGAGTGTATAAGGTTTAGTATTCTTGAGTGTATTAGATTTTCCAATTTTGGGTGTTTTAGCATATTGTTGTCTATTCCAAAATATAATGGTAAATGTGATTTAGGAGATGAATAAAAAATAGGTTTAAATTGATACTCAATTTGAGTAGGTAACATCAGTTTTAATAATTTTTTTTTTCAAAGTTTGTGGTTTTTGGGCCGCCGATACCCCACATTTTAAAATTTTTTTACTGAAATCCATATATATGGAGCGCGTTTGTTATGCATGTAGAAATGTGAAGGTTTGAAATACTTACTCAAGCTTTTTCTCAAATTAGGTGATAAAAAGGAGTGTTTTGCGATTTTCCCATAATAAATACATAGGGCAGTTTTGGGGTAAAAAAGGCAGCTATCTTGTTTATAAGTGAAAAAAGTAAACTTTAGTGAATTTTTCTGGAGGTTTCAGACCGAGGTCATCAATTCAAGTATACACTTTATGGAGGTAGGACGCCGGGAAGTGCCTAAACATTTAGTGTCAGTGAGTCATGAATGAGTTACTACATCGAGCTTTACAGCATATAAATTCACTTGCTTCGCTCGTTGGGGGCTTTGCCCTCAAACCCCTTGTGGTTTAAGCATCAATAGCTAGTCAGGTCACGGGTGCTTTCCAATATGATAACGGGTGGCTACCAATGTTGATTACCAGGAGCTCTCTAAGTTGATCACAGGCTACACAAGATTATTATGGGTGGTTACTAAAGTGGATCACGGGGAACTATAAAAGATCATTATGGGAGGGTACCTAAGTGATTGACGGTTATCTACCCATTATGGTCGGTTAACCTAATCAGTGATGGGTGTTACCTAAGATGATCACGGATGATTAACCAAGTTAATCACAGTGGGCTCCCAACAAGATCACGGGAGCTACGCAAGTTGGTTATGAGGGATGCCAATGTTGATCACAGAGTCTAACCAAGGTCATCATCACCAGGGGTTGCGTAAGTCGATGACTGTGTGCCACCGAAGTTGATCACACGGGCTGGTAAACGGAGAGGTCAACGTAAATAGTGTACAAGGTTTTAAGTATCCAGCCTATTTTAATCATGCTGAAATAGGTGGTTACAGGGCCGGATTTAGTATTTTGGCACCCCTAGGCCCAATAATTTTTTCCACCCCTTAGTCTGGTTAAAGTTAATATCCTAAAAAACTTTGCTAAAAAATATATCACACCTATTTGTTAATTGCTTAAACACCATTCCACTATGTCATTTTATCATTGCAAGTTTTTTGAGGAATTTACTTGGTTCTGGGCTAAACAAAATACCGTTAATTTATTAACAACCCAAGATTAAGATTAATGATTACGGGTGATTACCCCCAAGTTGATCACAGGGGGCTTCCAACATGATCACCGTTGGGGGGCGGGTCTACCCAAGATGATCATAAGTTGTTAGCTGGTCAACAGAGAGGTAAACGTAAATAGTGTGCTCGGTTTTAAGTTTCCAGCTGGTTTCAATCATGCTTAAATGGGAGTATGTATTCAATTAATCAATTTTTTTTTACAAAAAGCTCAATTTAACCAACTTTTTGTGAGGAAACTGTTGTATATACAGCATAGAAGTATGTAAACAGTCTTGTAGTAAACGTCATTGTGAATTAAAAAACGTTTGATGTCTTCTAAACGAAATATTGTAACTACAGAAAAACTAATAACTCAACAGTACACAAAAGACAGCATTTTCATAAAAATATTTTGAAGTTTTTGTTTGTTTTGAGAGGTTAAATATTAAAATATAAAAACATTTAAATAGTCTGTAAGATTTATACTTTCCAACTTATTTTATTCATAATTAAATGGGAGGAACTATTGTATAAAATTACGTGTTTTTGACAAATCTCAACTTTACCGACTGTTTGTAAGGAAACGATAAAATATACCACGAAACGTATATTAAACTTTTTGTACACACTTTTATTGTCAATATAAATATTCAATATGTAACTAACTAACTAAATATTACAGCTTCAGTAAAACAAAAACCTCAGCTGTGCAAACAGGTAATCGCTTTCTCGTCAGTCATTTTGAATGTTGTCTAGGTTATGAAATTGCCAAATAAAATTTTATATCAGTTTTGCTAATATAAAAATGAAGGTAAATATAATCTAGGGTTTTAAGTTTATGGTTTTTTTATCATATTTAAAATGGGAGGGACTATTTCAAAAAATCACATGTTTTCAACAAAATTCAAATTTACCGACTTTTTGTGAAGAAACTGTAGTTTATACTATAAAAATGTGTATGTAACTTTTTGTACAGAATTATGTTGTTAATTTGAACAATTCGTTTGATTCTATCTAAATTAAATATTAAAGCGTTAGTATAACAAAAACCTCAATCCTGCAACAAGATCAGCAGTTTCACATCAGCCATTTTGAGTTTATTCTAAGTTATGAAAAATAAAAAATCAAATTTAAAAACAGTTTTGGTAACAAAGTAGTAATTGAAACAGTGTATATGGTTTTAGGTTCTTAAATTATCGTAATATAGTAATAAAATCTAATAAAAATAGAATGTTTTGAACGAAAAGTGAAAAATGATGGTTTTTGCGTAGTTAATATTAAAAAAACAAAAAAAAAAATACTGCATTACAAAATTGTCGGCAATTTAATTACAAATCTGGGATATGATGTCAGATTTGCCCTTCAACCAACAGTTCCCACAACGAAGATGTAAGTAAAACAATTGATTTTATAAACAAATAGATTTCCCATCCAATGTTAAATTTTGAGTCTCAAAATATCAGCTGTTTTTGTGGTCCATTGTGGAGCGCTAGTGTAGCTCCATGTAAATGTAATGCAGTTTAAAACAGCTGTGGTTGCGGGCCACACAAACTAACAAAATTACTGCCACAAATATTCCTATTAGATGGTTTATCTATTTTAGGTGTATATAATCAATGGTAAAACTCTGCACACAATTCAAAATTCCCATCCGCCATTTTGATTGTTTTGGAGGTTAAAAACTAAAAATGAAAATTTTTAAAACTTTCCCGTTGGTTGCTCGGTAAAAGTTACAACTGTGCCAAATTTCAACCTTCTAGGTCATCTGGAAGTGGGTTAGAATTTGTATACGTGAGTGAGTGAGTTACACATGCAGTTTTATGGATATTAGATACTAATTCTTACAATTACATCATCAATTTATCTAGCCTTAAGTTATTGTTTATAGTATCACTGTTTGCATAAAATGTAGTGGCCGTCTTTCGATTCTCAAACGTGAAAGGTTAGGCCTAGGCCCAACAGTATGTATAAAGTGTGATGACTGTGGCTTTGACTGTTCCGTTGGCTAGTGATAGAGCAGAAATAAAGGTAGGGACAGTATATGCACTCAGGTCCATAGATAAAGGTGTGAGCAAGCCACAAGAACTCGGTGGGGTGTCATGAACCCACCAATGCCACTAGCCTTAAAAAGTTACAACAAACTACTGTGTAACTTAATGTTCAACTGCAAAGTTCTTGATGTTCAAATATATAGTAATTTTTATAGGTACAGTATAAGGTTAGGTTAAAAAATAAACATGACCGGAACAGATGTGCAGCTAATTACAATGGTGTTAGTGGTTGGATGGATGTGGCTGGCGTTGTTGATATGTTTAATCATTCTGACTTGACAAGAGACATGATGTATTATCTAGGGGATGGTGATAGTACTGGAGGGTGACTAACAAATGTTATAATTGATGAAATACAAACTTATCATGGTCTAGCTATAATTAGGAATACTGACAATCTTAATAAAATGAAAGAAGCTGTGTGGACAACATATTTTCACTTATTGTCCTCTCATGAATCTCCATCCTTGTCCTAAAGGTGCAGACCTCTGATGCAAGTACCAGAAATCAATTGTTAAATGGAAACCTTATGATCGTTGGTCCCACACTTCACTACCTGAATTAGTCATTAACGTAACTAAACCTATATTTAGAGACTTATCAAATGAACAACTGCTCAGGAAATGTCTCCATCGCGGGACTCAGAATCCTAGCGAATCTCTGATATTGGTTGTGTTATATGGTACCGATTACCCAAAACCACGTTTGTAATGAGAAATATCTTATATCTAGGAGTCTAGGAAGCCATGGCAACTTTTAACATGGGTAACATAGTTAAGTGTCGTGTAGTGGAAAAGTTTGTGATCAATCCCAGCTTAAACTGTGTGCAAGAAATGAAATAGCAAGATGTAGGCTATGAAGGATACTAAAAGCTGAAAAGTCGCAAAAGGATATTGATAAACGATGTAGAAAAATCTATCGATTGCAACTTTCTTACATTTTACTCTAATGTTTTTTATAACATTTTATATAACATACATATTTGTTCAAATTACATTTCTTTATATATAAAACTACCTATTTGATATTTTTAAATTTGTCAGTAAAAAATACTTAAAACTAACTCTTTCTAATGACACCAAATATATATGTGTACTTCCAATACTTTTATAGAAAAATGTACCTAAAGAAAAGGAAACTAACATGGGCTGGATAGGCTGGCCCCAACCCCCTTAATAAACAAACCTCAAACTTGTATATAATATATGTGACAACAGTATTGTATATTTATTTTATTAATGCTACAACCAATTTTTATTGACATATGTGAAATTGCTATAACTTTCGGCACCAAACAAACAAAGCGGTTGAAGGCGGGCATCATAAAATAAACAGTCAACTTGGACCATGTATGACCACCGTATGTATATAAGAGGATGGATGGGTCAATACCAGTGAACGTGTATGTGTGGGCGGGTGGGTCAATACCACCGAACGTATGTGTGGGCGGGTGTGTCAATACCACCGTACTTATATAGGTGGGTGGGTGGGTCAATACCAGCGATCGTGTATGTGTGGGCGGGTGGGTCAATACCACCGTATGTATATGGGAGGATGGGTGGGTCAATACCAGCAAACGTGTATGTGTGGGCGGATGGTCAATACCACCGAACGTGTATGTGTGGGCGGGTGTGTCAGGCTCCGTAAGATTTGTGACAAGGCGGATCAGGACTTCCTCTCCGCCCCACGATACTTCTGGCGTCTGGTAAAGTTCCATAACACCCCCTTCAACCCTCCAGTCCCACTGACAGCGAATGGTGTCATGGCAGACCCCGAGGGAAGAGCTGAGGCATTCCGAGCTTTCTTATCTGCCATCCACTCAGTACATATTACCCACCTTTGACGCAGCCCACGTCAACCGTACCAATGCCTGCATAGCCCAGAACCTCGAACTCTTTACTCCCTTCCAGGTACCTCCTGCAGGCCTCCCTGACCATCCGTTGACCGCCCCCATCACCTACCTAGATGTTGCCGCAAGGCTTTGGACCCTAAAGAACACTTCCCCCGGTCCTGATCCCATCTCCAGCTTTATGGTTAAAAAGGCCCCGGTTTCGCTGATTAGGGCTCTATCAATCGTTTTCTCTTCCATCCTTCTCATAGGCTACCACCCCAAATCCTGGAAGCTAGCCTATATCATATTACTAACAAAACCTCGGAAAACCCTGAGAAACCCAAACAACTATCGTCCCATGAGCCTCACCGCATCCCTCTCGAAAATCTTTGAGAAGATTCTAGTCGCCAGCCTCCATAATCACCTCAACGACCTTAACCTGCTCCCAAAATCACAGGGCTGGCTTCCGTCCGGGCATCAATATGTATGACCAAATCTTCAAGGAAGTGACCTACATTCAGCGAAACTCCTATCACAGTACGCCTACTATCATAGCCCTCATGGATGTCCACAAAGAATTCCACACTGTCTAGCATAACGGCATCAAAGCCGAACTCCTCCAACTCCAACTGCCCCCTCCATCATCAAGTGGACATCCAACTTCTCGATGGTAGGAAAGTTCAGGTCAGAGTAAAGGACGCCCCTTCTCGACCCTTCCAGATGTTAGGGATCAGCCCACTCCTCTACATCTTATGTGTGCGAGTCCCTTCACCCGCCCCCAGGGACCCCACCGACACCACTACTGGTATCGCACAGTTCGCAGATGACACAGCCTTCTGGTGCTCCTCCCGATACCCCGAGACACTAGGCAGACATCTAACTAAAACCCTCAATAACTACCTGACTTACTGTTCAAAATGGCGCATCAGGATCAACACTTCCAAGACCTAGCTCTGTTATTTTAACTACAACGGCAGGTTATTTTTAAAATTTCCGACATAACCAGGAAACCCCGATCACCCTTCAAGGCAACAGACTTGCACTTACTACGACCTGCAAGTACCTGGGAGTCACACTGGACTCAAAGCTCTCCTTCATACTCCACTTCCGACAAACCACAAAGACCGTCACAGCCCGATTCAAAGCCCTCCGCTTCCTTAACAACTGTCGATGTCGAGACGATGTTTAAGGCCTCTGCCCACCTCCCAAAATAAAAAATATGCTCCAAAACCCAAAATTTGGTAATTTTTAACTAATACAGCCAAGGGGGGTACAATTAAAGGCATTTTTCTCTTAATTACTAATATACCATCAGATTTGAGAAAAGATAGTTATGGGCTCCAATGCCCCAAAAATCAAAACTCATGGAACACTGCTTAAGATTGCGGGTGAGGTCGTAGGCCGATCTTCCTCACGAGGCGACTTGCCGATATCCACAAATGGGACTGTAGCAGAGTGTCTTGGTAAGGCCGCGGACCGAACTTTTCCCCGCGAGGCCGTAGGCCGAGTTTCACAAAGAGGCTTGCAGCAGAGCGTCTTGGCGAGGCCGCAGGCCGAGCTTTTCTCAACAAGCGTAGCGCGTGGCGATGGGGTTGGCACGCGAAGTGTGCAGAGGTGTTCCCTAGTATTTTTAATATACAGTACATAGAAGTTCGTCTGAAAAATAGCGAAATTAAAATGTGTTACTTTGAACATTCGTATCAATTTTTCCGCTTGTTTATTCCATTTTGTTTGGCTACATGACATACATAAGAAAGTTTGCCTTTTTCCTAATTACTTATAAACAACCATTAACTTTAAACATAAAATTGTGAGTAAAACTGCTACCCTAGGTCGAGGAAGTGACAAAAATATATTAAGATTGTTATATTTATTTTAAAGTAAGTGAAACACTACACGTTTATTACATTATAGTTCGAGTATACATATTTACAAAAATTTACTTACATAAATTTCCTCAAAACAAAAATATACATAAGCATGAAACAAGAAATTCGTGTGAACTGAAAATTATACAATATAAAAACTGAACTCAACAACACCAAAAATCATGAGTTTACGGCTATTATATTATATAACAAATTTCCTTATAATTTATGAAAACTAGAAGTGAAACAATTTTAAAAAATTATATGCAACTACAGTTTTTATTAGAAGAATGTTTATACAAATTGAATACTTTTTTAAAATTCAACTTTTACATTTTACTTAACTTTTATTATAATATTGTAATACCTCATTTGAGGTTTGATGCAATAAAGATTATTATTATTACATTAGGCCTAACGGGAGGCAAATTATAACACAAAAAGGTGGTGTTTATTATAAGATAAAGTTTAGGTATTATTCTAACTAATATAATACAACGAATTTAATTCAATGAAGCTCAAAATATCATGAAGTAGGTTAGCAGTATTCACTTTTACTGAGTGACAATTAAATTTGCCCATTTATTTGTTACACCTTTAATGTACTTATATAGTTGTATTTATTATACAGGGCGAGTCTCTACTGACATCATTAAATTTATCTATTTTTGTACTAACAAAAACGAACAAAAAAGTCCATATTAACCCGTGTCCGATTCTCAACCGTTTGGCTGTAAGGGCTCATATAGTGTGTTTTTGAAATTACTTGACATTCACTTTTTTTTTACATTACGGGTCCAAAATACATATAGTCTGTATTAAATTTATTGACCCCCACACCCTCTCAGACATGAACAGTGCTAATGACTCACCTATCCTCCCAGACACGAACAGTGGCATTGATTCTCCGACTCTCCCAGACACGGACAGTGGTATTGACCCACCTACCCTCCCAGACACGGACAGTGGTATTGATTCACCGACTCTTCCAGACACGGACAGTGGTATTGCTCCGTTGGTAATCATACAAGATGTTGGGTTAGAGTAAGCTGTACTTTCCCAAGTCGAAAGAGATCCAAGAACAAGTACAAGAAGAATTGCTACTGAATGTGGAGTGAGTCATTCGTTTGTGACGATAATCTTACATAAAAATCAAATGTGCAACATCAATGTGCGTGAACGTGTTAACAACAACCTCTACATGTGGATTTTAAGATGCGGAACTGTTGTTTGGCCACCAAGGTCCCTGACCTCACCTCTATTGATTACTAAGTCTAGGATACTAAGTCTTTGAAGCAAGAAGTCTACAGAAGTCCAGTACAAACAGACGAAGAATTGAGACATCGAATCGTGAGGACTGCTAGATGTCTTATAAATGAAATCAATCTAAAGGCAAGTGCAAGGGACTTGAGGCACCGCGTCCGTACCTGCATAAGAGAAAATGGTGGACATATTGAACACTTATTAAAGTAGTTTTTGTTATAAAAAAGCATGATTATGATAAATAAATATTACAGTTATTATGTATTTTATTTTGTGAAGGCTGACAATTTGTTAGTTAATAGTAAACAAATTAACTATGTTTTATGAAATGTTTTTGGTGTTACTTTTTGTTTCATGATATTCAACCCAATTAAATTATACATCTATTTAAAGCTTATTAGTTAGAAAAGTTTTCTACTTAACTTGACATTAAATTAGAATACGTTTATGTGCTAAAATGGGGTCTTGAATAACTGAAGAAAATACATGTTGCACATTTTTTTAATAAACTTCCTCTAGGAAATCTAGTTTTTAATTACATTTCCTTGCTAAATAATTGAAATTTATAGAGTATTTAACGATATTTTCATTGATGTTAATTAGAATCTGGTAGGTGTTTTGATTTTGATTTTATAGCTCAATCAGTGAGTTAATGTCAAGTAATTTCATAAACACACAATTACAACACACATTCAGTAGCCCTTACAGCCGAACGGTTGAGAATCGGACATGAGTTCAACCTCTACATGTGGATTTTAAGATGCGGAACTGTTGTTTGGCCACCAAGGTCCCTGACCTCACCTCTATTGATTACTAAGTCTAGGATAGTAAGTCTTTGAAGCAAGAAGTCTACAGAAGTCCAGTACAAACAGACGAAGAATTGAGACATCGAATCGTGAGGACTGCTAGATGTCTTATAAATGAAATCAATCTAAAGGCAAGTGCAAGGGACTTGAGGCACCGCGTCCGTACCTGCATAAGAGAAAATGGTGGACATATTGAACACTTATTAAAGTAGTTTTTGTTATAAAAAAGCATAATTATGATAAATAAATATTACAGTTATTATGTATTTTATTTTGTGAAGGCTGACAATTTGTTAGTTAATAGTAAACAAATTAACTATGTTTTATGAAATGTTTTTGGTGTTACTTTTTGTTTCATGATATTCAACCCAATTAAATTATACATCTATTTAAAGCTTATTAGTTAGAAAAGTTTTCTACTTAACTTGACATTAAATTAGAATACGTTTATGTGCTAAAATGGGGTCTTGAATAACTGAAGAAAATACATGTTGCACATTTTTTTAATAAACTTCCTCTAGGAAATCTAGTTTTTAATTACATTTCCTTGCTAAATAATTGAAATTTATAGAGTATTTAACGATATTTTCATTGATGTTAATTAGAATCTGGTAGGTGTTTTGATTTTGATTTTATAGCTCAATCAGTGAGTTAATGTCAAGTAATTTCATAAACACACAATTACAACACACATTCAGTAGCCCTTACAGCCGAACGGTTGAGAATCGGACATGAGTTAATATTGACTTTTTTGTTCCTTTTTGTGAGTACAACAAACGGGTAAATTTAATGGTGTCAGTATAGACTCACCCTGTATAGAATTCAGACGGTAGGTGTCCGTCTAAACGTTACACCTATTTCCTCCCCATTCATGAACGTTAATTTTAATGTTGCTTTTTAGATTTATAAAATTGCTATTTGTCATTTAGTTATAATTTGGATTTTTAACTAATATATATAGATTTATTAGAAAGCATATATATGTTTACCTCCTAAATTTAATTGCAATGCAACGTAGGTTGTTAAAAAAATAAAGCTTATGGGGGCGATTATCGTTATTATTAAAAAATGCAATTGTAAGATTACAAGTTCAAATTAATTCAAAGCGTTTCATAGTCGTTAACGGAAAAAGCTGTATTATACATGGCCAATAATGAAATTAGTAAATAAATCGTTCTGGAAGTAATCACGGTCTGTTTCAGACATCCAGTAACTAGAATAAGATTTAAAACGATTGCAGAGTCAGTATACCTAATATAAATATATCTGTCCTTGTTAGGTAAAATGTTTCTGCCGAGTGACCAGCATGTAACCACCCAGTTGTTCACCCCTAAATTTCCCATCTGCTGCCTTCTCTCCCTGTTTCTCACTTTCTCCTACTCGCGGGTCAAAACGCCGCCCAGAGGAGCAACCACTTAAGTTGACACTTTTATGACGGTCTGTGTCTGACCTCACGGATCGAAACTCCTGCACCCATAGTGCGATAATGTTGTACCCCCACGGGTAGAGTTTGACATGGGCTTGACAATAGTTCACAATACAGGCTGTTAAGCTTGAAAATAGCGCATCACTAGTTTTATTATTAATTTCACAAATAATGTTTCTGAATATGTATAGTCTTAATAGAGTATAGTATAGAATAGATTTTGGCTGAACTCATAACCAGTTAAGATTTGCTAAATGTAAATAACATATAGCATGTCATTTTTATTTTTCATAATGTATACTAATTAAGTAAATAGCATATAGTAACAAATTCAGCCGATTAATAAACTACATTTTTAAGTCAGAAACACAAAGATTACACTATGTCAACACATACATGTATATACTGCATCAGCCACCCGTCACCTCTGGGAAACCCTACGTTAAAAGTTTTGATTAGGTGATGTTTGTGATTATTTATGTTTTGTTTACGTTTAGCACTGTTTGCCATATTTTTTAATGTTGTGTAAAAATGTTGACTACAATATTTATTTTGTAGTGTTGTTCAATAGAATGAAA
Organism: Stictocephala bisonia; assembly: GCA_035578905.1. Taxonomy (NCBI): domain Eukaryota; kingdom Metazoa; phylum Arthropoda; class Insecta; order Hemiptera; family Membracidae; genus Stictocephala; species Stictocephala bisonia. Next base: position 88,994 of record JAQJVL010002246.1, read on the forward strand.
TAAAACCTATACGTAAATTTGTATAGGTAAACTTCACAGTCAAGTAAAAAATAGTAACAAGTTTTTAAAAAGCATTTTTTGATGTTTACGTCTAGCAAAGTTGAGTATTATGCAGTTTTTGTACCAAATACATGTTTTGTTGTGTAATCGGTCATTAATATTCATTTTCCTTATCTATGAATCCTTTTCGCTTCATAGCTCAGCAACAACTCTAATAACTGGTAACTTCGATGGTATGGTTAAAATTATGTACATTTTATTATTATTGAATCGAAAAAATCCAGATTATAAATTTAAGTATATTCTATTGAACAACACTACAAAATAAGTGGCACGTAAGCGGTATATCACAACTTCACCAGAGCTTTCTTCCGAGCTTTAATACAGGCAGAACTGGGTAGATCAGGTAGTTTGAGGTGTGACAAAGTATAGCGTCCGGAGAGGGGTGTGGAAGCGCTCTTTTGTCGCACCCCTAATGATAATTATTTATGACCACCTTTAGCCAGGTAAAAGTGTGATTTTGTCGTAGATTCGTGGTGAGGAGGTTTGAGGAGGTTGGGGATCCGTTTTAAGAATTAAGGTGCTCAATATCAGTGCATTGCATTATATGAAATAAATCTCTGCCAGGGCCCTCCACATTTATGAGGCTGGCTTAGGTTATACCTTTGCTCAACACGCCCACCCACAATTTATAAAGGGTAGTTCACATACACTTCCATTGAATTTTGTAATTGGTTTTCTATCCCATAGTATTACATTGTCTTGGTCAAATTTTAAAGTTAAGAGAATATAATAAAAACCACAACAAAGAGACGGGTTTTTATTCAAACATACCACACCTTTCGTAGTATATTATTGTGAACATGGAGTCGTAATTACACTCAGCACTTAATCTCATTACATTCATTACACCGTTTCCTCGCTCTGTGACTTTAGACTAATTATTAGTAAGTATACTGTATCAAGTAAAATTATAAAGATGTAAACTTGTCCATACAGTAGCTCGATCATTAAACTTGTACTTATTCCTTATTATTAACAGCCAATGTTGTTAATTTATGTTTTAATATCTTGCTATACGTTGTAATGTATTCTCCAAACAAGAATAGCAACACACTATTTTTGTTTACTCATTTAATATCCTATAAAAGGATGAATCTAAAATTCATAAAAATATAGTAAACTACGACAAACGGGAACCATTAATTTAAAGTTAATATTCCTGTAAAAGTGGTGTTTTGATATCAAGAGAGTTGTAGTTTCTCGAAAAATACCACTTTGCCTACCCGCGTGGTAGTTTGGGTAGGATGTTTAGGATTTAACTGCGTTTAGTTTTTGGTTTTTTTTTTTTTTTAAGAATACAACAAAATAATTTTTTGTGAAATATCAAGAAATCAATTGTCTTTCAAAGGAGGGCCTATTGAATGATAACGAGACAACAAAATACCGTAAACAGCCTAGAAAATTAAGCAAGCAGAACAAATAAAAGTTAGTTTCAAAAGATGGATATAAAATCGTTATTAATAAAGAAAACTGCTCCAATGGTATTGTATAAAGCGTGTATTGCAAATATATCAACAATATAACATTTTGATCTGAAAATAGAATTTATTTGCAGTAAAACCTAAAATATATTTTATAAATGGATTATTTAAATCAATTTTTATTTAAATATAACATATATTTAAAATTTATTAACAATTAACTACTTGTTTTTATTAACAATTACCAACATTCTTAATAATTCTAACAACTCCCCCACCCACCCGGTAGGGGTTATCCCTGTCATTTTCTTACGCCAATTGCATTTTAATTTTCGAATGTCATCCAAGTGTTTTGGGTGAATACTCCCATACCTTCTATACTTGTGGAACCGGTGTTTTACACCCCACGAGACTCTTCACGTCATTGATTTTTATGCATTTTCTTATTTCATAATACGAATATTAAGTGGTTTATAGTATGAAAAGTAATGTGAAATAATAAAAGTATCAGATTTTCAACTGTTGTACAATATAATCCTAATCCTAAATTGTATTAGGATAATATCCTTTGTAATTATACAATCATAATATATTCTAAATATTCAAATAAAAACAATCCCAAATTACTCGTGATGTTATTAGTTCATAAGAATATTTTCCATGAAATAGAATTTTAATTTTTATAAAATCCACGTAAGTGCCAGAAATTTGCCGATTTCTGTAAGCTGTTAGAATATGAATAGTTTGGGAAAACTGAGGGAAAATGGAAACATTAATTTTTTCGTAAATAATATACTGATATGGGTACTCGAATTGTGCAGAATTTTCCCCTGATCACAAATATGTGTTATGCACGTTAACACCAGAAATGTGCCGATTGTTGTAAGGTTACAATCTGTTAGGATATGGCTAGTTTGGGTATTGATTGGTTAGGTTACGTTAGGTTTGGTTAGGTTTCTTTAGGTTATATTAGGTTTGGTTAGGTAATGTTAGAGTTATTTATTATTAATAAATTGATTTGTAGCATTGTTGGTAAATTCCTTCGAAGATCATAGATTTAACTAACCTAATATAACCTTAACAAACCTAAAATGGTTTGATTGCAAAGACCTTATCATATTTGTAATCAGTACAACATTCCGCATAATTTGAGTACCCACATTTCTATTTTTAAGGGAAAAAAATTGTTGATGTTTTTATTCATCACAATAATTTCAAATCCACATTTTCCCACGTCTTGACAGTCGGCTTCTTGTCTATAAATAAAGGAAAAGGGTAATTATAAAGAACAAGGGTTTTGTCGATATTTGTCTGATTTTGTGTCATACTATAAACATATATCAATTAAGTAACAATTATATGATCGTTTTTTTAGTTTTCTTAATTTGTCCGGCTCTTTACAAATAAAATAAGAGATCGTATAATTGTCTCTAGGTTTATATAATGTATATACATACTATGAAAAAAATCATAATATATACATAGTATATCATAGTATATGCCAGCAGCCATAAGATTATGAAAATACATTGATATGATCCACCCGCCCACACAAACACGTAAAGTGGTAATGACCCAACCGCCCACCCATGCACGTACATTGGTATTTACAAACTGCCCACCTATACGCATACAGAGGTATTCACCCACCCAACCACCCGTACACGTACAGTGGTATTGACCCAACCGCCCAGCCATACACGTACAGATACAGTGTAAGTGACCCACTCGCCCACCATACACATACAGAGTTAGTGTCCCACCCATCCACCAATACACATACATTGTTAGTGACCCACTCATACACATACAGTGTTAGATACAGTGTTAGTGACCGACCTGCCCACCCATAAACATAAAGTGTTAGTGACCCACCCACACACCCATACACATACAGTGTTAGTGACCCACCCGCTCACCCATACACATACAGTGTTAGTGACCCACCCATCCATCCATACACATACAGTGTTAGTGACCCACCCACACATTCATACACATACAGTGTTAGTAACCCAACCATCCATCCATACACATACAGTGTTAGTGACCCACCCATCCATCCATACACATACAGTGTTAGTAACCCACCCATCCATCCATACACATACATTGTTAGTGACCCACTCATACACATACAGTGTTAGATACAGTGTTAGTGACCGACCTGCTCACCCATAAACATAAAGTGTTAGTGACCCACCCACCCACCCATACACATACAGTGTTAGTGACCCACCCGCTCACCCATACACATACAGTGTTAGTGACCCACCCATCCATCCATACACATACAGTGTTAGTGACCCACCCACCCATCCATACACATACAGTGTTAGTAACCCAACCATCCATCCATACACATACAGTGTTAGTGACCTACCCACCAACCCATACACATACAGTGTTAGTAACCCACCCATCCATCCATACACATACAATGTTAGTGACCCACCTACCCGCCCACCCATACACATACAGTGTTAGTAACCCACCCATCCATCCATACACATACATTGTTAGTGACCCACCTACCCGCCCACCCATACACATACAGTGTTAGTGACCGACGCGCCTACCCATTAACATAAAGTGATAGTGACCCACCCGCCCACCCATACACATACAGTGTTAGTGACCCACCCATCCATCCATACACATACATTTTTAGTATGTATGTGTATGGATACATACCAACAATACTTTTAGAGAATTTTTAAAATGTATCCACCAATATAATTAACAAATAAAAACTAAGTTAGAATTGAGAGTTCAATATTAGATGGGGTACATCTCTTTCATACTCCCACCCAACCATACACGTATTGTGTTACTAGCCCACTCACCCGTCCATACACGTACAATGGTACTGACCCGCCCATACATGTACAGTGGTATTGACTCACCCGCCCACCCATACACGTACTGTGGTTAGAACCCACATGCCTACCCATACACGAACAGTGGTATTAACCCACCCACCTACTAATACACGTACTGTGGTACGACCCACCCGCCGACTCATACGTGGCTTTAGTAATCTGTACTTGGATGGGTGGGCGGGTGGGTCAATACCACAGTACATGTATGGGTTAGCGGGTCAACACCACTGTACGTTAATGGGTGGGTGGGGGAGCAATACCACTGTACCTGTATGGATGGGTGGTAGGATATGTTTCTTGATTATGTTACTAAATAAGTTGGTTCATCTCTGTTCCATGGATATTTTAAACACTTGATAATTAAACTGGAAGGAGCCAATGGCCAGTTAGGGGTGTAAGGGTAAGTGGGAGTTAACAAATTGAACTGTATGTGTCAGTACCACCGTGCTTGCATGGGTGGGTCATTACAACCGTGCTTGTATGCTTGGGTCATTACTACCGTGCTTGTATGGGTGGGTAATTACAACCGTGCTTGTATGGGTGGGTCAGTACCACCATGATTCTATGGGTGGGTTGGTGCCACCATGCTTGTATGGGTGGGTCAGTACCGCTGTGCTTGTATGGGTGGGTCTTTACAACCGTGCTTGTATGGGTGGGTCGTTACAACCGTGCTTGTATGGGTGGGTCAGTACCAACGTGCTTGTATGGGTGGGTCATTACAACCGTGCTTGTGGGTGGGTCATTACAACCGTGCTTGTATGGGTGGATCATTACAACCGTGATTGTATGGATGGGTCAGTACCACCGTGCTTGTATGGGTGGGTCATTACAACCGTGCTTGTATGGGTGGGTCAGTACCACCGTGCTTGTATGGGTGGGTAATTACAACCGTGCTTGTATGGGTGGGCGGGTGGGTTAGTACCACCGTACAAAGCACATTTTGGTGGTACTATCGACTTTTAAATTGAAATAAGCCAGTAGTAGTGACCCATGCTGTAATCTAGCTACTTAGGGACAAAGTGTTAAAGAGATCGTAGGTGATAAGTTCTTTACCTGGTCCTCTTAATACTGGTAAGTTGTCCGCTCAATGGTTGCCATCAGCGTGGACACTACAAGATAAGTCTAGGGTGTCAATGGTGGTTGTTAGTCAGTGTCTCGATGTTGTGTAGGGAAGAGAACTGAGAATCTGGCTTCAGTACAGTATCACTGTACATTTATGGTTGAGTGGGTAGGTCAGTACCACAGTACATGTACGGGTGTGTGAGTGGGTTAATACAACTGTACTGTATGGATGGGTAGGTCAGTACCACTAGCATTAGTATGTCAATTACCTCAACCATTCAAGGAAAGGTTCTTGCTGAGCAAAAGCCAAGTCTCAAATCAATGTCCAGTTTGTTAAGTACGATTTTCGACAAAACCCTTGTTCTTTGTATTTTCGACAAATATCGACAAAGCCCTTGTTTTTTATAACTACCCTTTCCTTTATTTATAGACAAAAAGCCGACCGTCCAGACGTGGGAAAATTGTGGATTTGAAATTATTATGATGAGTAAAAATGAGCGAATGTAGTAATTATTATAAACTAAGGCCAATCATTTCATAAAAAGTGCCATTAATTAATTGTCCGCACAGGTGATGCAGTGCTGTAACCTAGCTACTTGGAGACTAAGTGTTGAAGATATTGTACGCGATAGGTTCTATACTTGGCCCTCTTAATACTGAAATGGCGTCCGCTCAGTGGCTACCATCGACGTGGACACTACTAGAGAAGTCTTGAGTGTCCATGTTGGATGTTAGTAAAGGTTCGGATGTTGTAAAGGGAAGAGAACCGAGTGTCAGGCTTGTCAGTTATCTGAAAATCAGACCAACACTACGTGGCTCGGATTCCACGTAAAGCTGTAGGTCCCTTGATTACCCTAGCTCTTTCTAAAAATTCTCTTAATAAATAGATCGTAGATATATAGCCGAATATGAGGGGTGAATCAGTGAGATAATTGTAGATGAACGAGTGCAGTTATTGTTACTATCTCAGTTCGACTTAGCTCGGAAATGACTATTTATTAATATCCCAATAGCCAGGGCAACTATGGGACCTACAGATTTACGTGGAATCCGAACCAATCCAAATCAGTGTTGGTCTGATTTTCAGCTAACTGACAAGACTGGCACTCAGTTCTCTTCCCTATACAACATCTGAAATCTATCCAACATCTGACTACTATCCAACATGGACACTCCAGTAGTGTACAAATCTGTGGCAACCATTGAGCGGACTTCGTGGCGGTATTAAGATGACCGAGCATGGAACCTATCACCTACAATCTCGCAAACACTTTGTCCCTAAGTAGCAGGGTTACAGCAATGCGCCACCAGTGCTGACAATGGTTGTCTACTTTAATATGATAATCCTAAGAGTGTTAATGCAAAGAAAAACATTGAGGGTTTATTAATAATAGTTCATTGTAGGCAAGCATCAAAATACTAACATTTTCTAATGATATAGCAATAAAACATCATGGTTTATACAACAATACAGCAATTATTGCAAGATTAGAGTGCAACAATTAGTGTTTTAATATTTTAAATTTTAGGAATAGGGATATTTGTTATTTTTACATTAAAAAAAATAATGTATTTGTATCAGCGTCGTTTTTTAGACCCCTGCACATGACGAGATAAATATGGCGTCAAAAAGTAGCCTATGTTCTTTGTAACCATTATCATGTACAATATTTCACTTTTACAAGTGAAGTCTTACACAAGTTATGAAAGTGTTCCCATATTTTTTTCCATTCGGTATGTTATGGCTACCATAGGTAAAACATATCTAATAGATACGCATTATATCACAACGGAAAAACATGATTTTGTAATGTCTCTGTTTATTACCAAATAGCAATCTAACTCTTACCTCAGTAAGTTCAAACTCATCATATGTATAGGTAATTATGTTTTCCATCAAAATAATGTAGTATAGGATGCATCATATTGTTGCAAAAATAAATAATAAATCAAAATACTATTATAAATAAGTATAGTTTCAATTCCTTTCAGCCTTTGTAATAGATACTCGAAAGGGAATGTGACGTGATTACCGTAATCTTTGTCATTTTATTAGTAATAGGTTATTTGTTTATACATCGGAAATTCATAATCGTTGTTTAAAACTTTATTTAGAACCAAGGTTCTTTTTTCATTTAAGAAAATACTATCACTTTTGCTTGGACTGACCCGTCTCAGGAAAATAAGTTATAAATGAGTAAGGACTAAAAAGTATGCTTGTAATATAAGTTTTTTGTATTATTATTATTAAAAACTGTTGTTTCACAAAAATATTGTAGTTTGTAGGAAATCTAAGTGAAAACGCAATAAAATGCCAAACTAAACTATTTAGGCCTATATGTATATTTTCAGAATCTGAGTTTCATTTCGAACTAGTGAATTTGGCTAATCAGCCGATATGGATCTTTAATGTTGTTATTTTTAATGAATTAACGTAATTTCAGCGAGAGCAAGCAGGAACTGTATAGAAGATAAAAATAAAAATACAAAAAAGTGTGTGTTCTTTTGTGTTTGCATCACAGACTTTCAAAGTTCATCGTATTTTTATATAATTTTTTTAATAAAAATCTAAGAAATATGGAACCAACATATGGAAACTATACCTTGTCTGTGACCATCGGAGAAATAATATGCAAAAGGTGTAATTTATGTTAAATGTAATTTAAATTAATTCGCAGTTTTTTCCAATGACAGAGTGAAATGGCATGTCATTATCTTGCAGTTTTCCTACGTTGATTTCTCAATGGGAAGACTGTGTCTATGTAGTATTTGAACGGATTAAAACAATTTGACAAAATGTGTTAAGTGTGAGGTTGATTGTCTAACGGATTGCCTATTACTTTAAACCCAGGGAAATTGCATAATTCAATCCTAACTAACGCTTGTTATGAACAAATTTAAAATTGTTAATCCAGTATAATTGTAATTTTAGAGCATTTATAATATAAATGTTTACATACTTAGCAAAACTGTCACGAAACCTTCTTTACGTATCATAGATTAGGAATGTGTAGTATTAGATTGTTATTTATTATATTTCATAATATTTTGAAAATAGTCTTTACAAGCACTCTGATTTTAGCTTAAAATTCGTTATTTACCATCTCTAAGTAATATTTACCAGATTAGAATATTCCTTTTTCTGGTGATTTGGGATAGGGATATCTCTGCTTGAATGAGTTTTATGGTTCTTCTAGAACCGTCGGCAACATTACAAAAGATTGGAAATTCCGGCTCCCGAGAGCTATGGGAATGTCCTTAAAAGGTCGACTTGGCCCTTCCTCATTTTGCAGGCAAAGTTTTATGACTTTCATCCTGCTCTTTCTAAATGCCGGCTCCCGAGATCCTGTTATACCTGAGTTCGATCAATAGTTTCCATCGACGTGGTCACTACTATAGAAGTCTGTAGTGTCCATTTTAGATGGTTATCTTGGTTTAGATGTTGTTGTGTAGGGGAGAGAACTGACACTACGTGGTTCGGTTTCCACATGAAGCTGTAGGTCCCATAGTAGCCTTGGATATTGGGCTATTAATAAATAGTCCTTTCTGAGCTTATTTGAACTCAGATAGTAACCACACTCATCACACCTATTTACCCCTTATGTTGTCTCTACTATTCTATGTTGTTACGACTACTATTCTATCGGATTCTTAGAAATGAATAGTAATAGAACATGCAAATTAGGAAAGGTAGCTGTTCTAACATTTATTTTTAATATTACCTTCACTATAATCACTTTGAGTAAGTAGAAATATGGTATTGTATAATATAAAAAAAAACTAAATATTTTTTGTTGAGAAATTATTTTTGTATTTAATCATCACCTTAATAAGTTATAGATCCTAAACTATCTAACACGCACATCAGGCATGTTAAGTCATTTAGTGACAGATTGACTAACAATGCTGAGACACTGTACTTGTGTGATCTACTTTATAAATATACTAACAATCTAAACAGTAACAACAGCGACAGGTTCATTACTGCAAATTAAGAATGTGTAAGGAGACACAGATGTTGTTGTGTAGGGGAGAGAACTGAGTGTCAGACTTTTCAGTTGGCTTAAAATCAGGCCAACAATACGTGGTTCAGATTCTACGTAAATATGTAGGTCCATTAGTTGCCCTATCTAAAAGGCTATTAATAAGTGGCTCTATCTGAGGAACAGCTCTTAGTAACTATGACTACACTTGCTCATCTAGACTAATCCCATTAAATTAACCCCTTTATTCGTCCATATATTAACGATCGGTGCCTTACTAATGAATAATGGTGTATTGACACATTACCAGCTGGTGGTTATCAGCTGATCCCATTCAAAATTTTTACGACTCTGTGATTGAATTAAGAACCTTTAACTTACGAAGCTGGGGTTTTAACTAATTAAGCTACCTATCAATTACAATACATTATTCCCTTGAGAATAATTTGTATATTCTTACAAATAATATTTAAAGGCATATTATGCTAACACAGATCCTTCCAAATTTCTTGAACAATGTTTACAGTTAATTGATCCGAAAACTTGCTAAAAATCCCAGTTTTGCAAGCATTTTTCAACAATTTCATAATGAAGGGCACTGCAAACCCTCAATGTATGTTTACTTTATGTAAGGTTCTCACAAACTTGGTCAATAGCGTTAAAACAATTATTCATTTTTTATTTACACCCTAGTTCAAATTAACGACACTGTCATTAGATATAAATATGAAGAATGTAGAATAAAGTATTAATGACAATTCTTTAGTGTTTGTCTACTTTAATATGACAATCCTAAGAGTGTAATCCAAGAAAAAAAGAGGCTTTATTAATAATAAATCATTCAGGCATAGAATCAATATATTTACATTGTCTAATAATAGAGCAATAATACAACATGTGTTATATAATAATACATCAGTTATTACAAGATTAGAATGCACCGATTATAACACAATTAATGTTTTAATAGTTTAAATTTTAGGAACATTTGTATTTGTTATTTTTATATCATAAAAAATAAAGTTGTGCATAGGGACGTAGTTTTTAGACCTCTAAATGTGACAAGATAAAATAAGACTTTGAAATAAAATATATAAAATATTCTTAATTATAAATTTAAATTATTAATTACTGCAATAAGTTTCATTTAGTTGCAAATAAGATCTGTTGCTGTCTATCTCCAATTTATAGAATCTGTGAAATTCAAGGTTCTCATAATCTTGTGTATAACTAGTCTTATTATGTTAACTTGTAGTCTGTTAACTTATATTGATTCTGTTTTCAATTTACAGTCTTGATACACAGTTACCGAACCCAAATAATCTAAAACATGACCATCATCCAACATAAGCACCCAAACTTCTCTGTTATACTTGGGAATATACGCCATCGTTCCAAGGTTCGAAACCTCAACTGAGCTAATGGTTAGTACTTCAATCGTTGAACGAATTTTATGCACAGTCCTGCAGCCCATTTAAATTTTGGCCAGCGAAGTTTTTTTTATTTTTATGTAAGAAAAGAAACAATCAAAGAATTACAAAAGATATTAAGTTTCTATTTTATTTTAGTAAGGTAGTAACCAAGTTGATAGTAAACATTAATTTATTTTGATAACATACCGCACGAGACAAATAAGATATAACATAGTTATTAATTATTATTCGTTCACAAGACGCCGATCGTCAAGATATGAGCGAACATGAGGGGCGAATGAGTGTGATGAGTGTAAATGAATGGATGTAGTCATTGTTACTAACTAAGGTCTACTGTTTCTCAGGAAGTACTGTTCATTAATAGCCAGGGCAACTAAGGGACCTACCCTCTTAATACTGAAATGGCGTCCGCTCAGTGGCTACCATCGACGTGGACACTACTAGAGAAGTCTTGAGTGTCCATGTTGGATGTTAGTAAAGGTTCGGATGTTGTAAAGGGAAGAGAACCGAGTGTCAGGCTTGTCAGTTATCTGAAAATCAGACCAACACTACGTGGCTCGGATTCCACGTAAAGCTGTAGGTCCCTTGATTACCCTAGCTCTTTCTAAAAATTCTCTTAATAAATAGATCGTAGATATATAGCCGAATATGAGGGGTGAATCAGTGAGATAATTGTAGATGAACGAGTGCAGTTATTGTTACTATCTCAGTTCGACTTAGCTCGGAAATGACTATTTATTAATATCCCAATAGCCAGGGCAAACAGATTTACGTAGAATCCGAACCGCATAGTGTTGTTCTGATTATCAGCTAACTGACAAGCCTGACACTCTGTTCTCTTCCCTACACAATATCCAAACCTTGATTACCATCCAACTTGGACACTCCAGACCTTTCTAGTAGTGTTCACGTCAATGGCAACCATTGAGCGGACGCCGTATCGGTATTAAGAGGACCGAGCATAGAGCCTACATTTGACCCCAAGTAGCTCGGTTACAGCACTGGGACACCATTACCGACTATTATTAACAACCTAGTCTCTATTTCATAAAGCGGTATAGATTAAATAACTTCGACAACGATTACAGGTATCTCAAATGCTACTAAAAACCTCTGTCAAGAACGCCCATTCCCAAAGATAAGCAGCGTCAACCGCGGAGGCCCCGTAAGGTGCTGGCCAGGCCGGTGCCGACAGTGGACATTACCTCTAGTCTATCAGTGGCAGTTGAGTATGTGAAGTGGCTGTCCTATAGCTATAGTCCATATATGCTTAGAAATATTTGATCAGTACATTGGGTGTCCTGAAGGAATTAATTTTGGCTTAAATTGTTAATATAACATGATAATATGTAGGACTTGTAGTTTATTTGGCCATTGGTATATTAATAAACTATTATTTTAATAATAGGTTAAGGTTGGGTACTAACAAATATTACAATCATTCACTCTTATTTTTATTTTAAATTTCTAACCTATTTTTTCAGTCTATTCTAATTTGACCTAGAACAGAAGAAAAATGTTAAGATATAATATAACATTTAATAGGCCTATCAACACAAATAATATTCAACGTATATTTAAAATTGTAAACGATGGAAGTATCATTATAAATTTTATATTATAAAAAGCCATCGTATAAGTTAATTAATGAGTATGAATAAAGTCCCACATATTTTTTTTACTCTTCAGAATGATGTTGGCACAACTGAGTATTGATCGTATATACGTGCAGGGGTATGTGCAGAAATGACATATCCCTGCAATATATACTGCAGGGGAAAGTGTCGCTGCGTCTATGAAATCGGACTTATCCCTGCAGACATAGCCCTGCCGGAGCTGCCGGGGTATGTGTCTCTGCGTCTCTAGCTGCAGGGATATGTGTTTATACGGAAGTCTATATATATATATATAGACCTCACATATATGAATTATAAGCTACTGTATATTTATTTATCATTGATTTATTGATATTCACTCTTCATTCGTCTGGGTCTTTCACTTTACTAACTACATTGACATAATGGATAATAATAGTATCACTAATACATAAAGCTCTTAGTTAGGGACGGACTGGATAAGGTCAAGACTTCCATCAAATTAAATCTCAATAATATCAAGCTACTAAATACTTACAAGTTATTAACAAAAGTACAATATATACATGTTCATGATTGATTATGTACAGATTATTACATTTATATAAAATATATATATATATATATATATATATATATATATATATATTTAGTTATGTAATCTAGCTCTGGTACGAAAGGCAGGCCCGTCGGGGACTTCAATATTACCTTGTATTGGAGTGCCTGGCTCCCAATCTTATGTCTCTATGATCATCTGGATAGTCCTCAACTGTACTACCCTCCGACTCAATTTCTGTGGGCTCTATCTCATGTACCACATCATTAATGAAATGGTCATCAACAAATATTGGACCATCTATCCAAGTTAGTTCACCTGCTAGTATACCGTCAGCTTCAATGTCACTATCTTCCACATGGTTAGGGCCTGTATCTGTTATCTCGTCAGGTTGAGTTGACGGCCTTTTGTTTATTTTCCCAGCTGTTTTACATCTTTTTAACCGATTATCATCTAAATTAACTAATCTCCCATTCAAGTCAATTTTATAAACCAGCTCGCTAATTCCTCCCACCACTTCTTGTGGGCCTGACCAATATTGTTTAAATTTAGACTGGGCCTTATTCTTAATATCAGGATGATATACATAAATTATATCTCCCTCATTAAACTGAATTAATTTAGTTTTTTGATCGTAATATTCTTTAACCTGGTTTCCTCGGTTAATTTGGCAGCCAGTTCATTTGCTTCTTTTATTTATTCTGCTAACTCATCCACAGACGAGCCTAAGTCTTCTGAAAAGACATAATCATCATCAGCAGGGAGTCGCATCTCCCTTCCTAGCATTAGGTAAAACGGTGAGTGCTTTGTAACAGGGTGCTTGGCAAAGCATCACCTATATATTATATAAATGCATATTATAATAATTCATGTAATAATTTATAAAGTGAATTTCATAAATATAGTTGTAATCATGTTTAGTATTTCTTTTATTTATCTATAAGTAGTATAAAGACGCTCTTTAATATTCAAGGACTTTAAAATATGTGGAGTACATTTATGGCACATTAGTAAAGCCTCAATAAATATAATATATGACTGCAAATGAAAACATAATAGTGTTAAATATTGCTAATGTAAGATGTAAGATTTCAGTAAAAATATTATGTGTATACATGTATGTTGAAATATAAATTGTTGGATTCCGAGTAAGCCATGATTTGAATTTTAATATTTATTAGCTAACTATCAAAAAAAAAAATATATATATATATAAATAAAATAAAATACAAAATAAAAATATATATTAAAAAATACTTATAAAAAAATGTTAACAAAATGTATTAATTAAAAATATTTTGGTGTATAAAGGAATAATTTGACAAGGAATATTCATAATGTATGTTGGCTATGATCTGTTGTTAAAACAAAATATTGTTCTATAAATCGTAAATATTCTTTTTTTATTATTATTTTAATTGTACTCAATACTGCATGTCAATAAATCATTGATACAATTTATATTAACCTATAACTTTGTTTAATGTGAAAATGTTTTTTTAATATAAAGTGGACAGCTAAAAACATTAAAATTTTATTAAAATATGATCAATTGCATTTGTATCTTGGATTGATTTAGAATAAGTAAATGTTGTCTTTACTTTACTGAATAATTTTCAAAGTCGAAGATGATAGGAATGAGCATTGTAATTTTACTTAGTGATAAACAAATCGATATTTTACCAAGTGTGACCATGTGGAGGATAGGCGCTGCTGTTGCCCTTCACCTCGCTGACCTACACGGGTAACTCCATGCAGTGCATCTGTTGGCGCTGGTTCTGAGAAGGGTCAGTGGTCGATAGTAATATACCCTGATTCGTCTCTGATGAAGCCGCACTAGGCAAGTGCACTCGAGGAGGAGTCGCTGTCACCCATGCCCCTCCTCACAGATGTTAGGGGCAAGTGCGATGCCGCTGCCTGCCTTCCACCCAAACCAAAGGGATATGTGTTTCCGGATGGCTAGGGTTTCTGTATCCACGGAGACTACCACATGCACCCACTCTCTAAATTGTGTTCCGGTCGTTGGTACAAATATAAATGAATCAAAATTTAGTTCATGTAGCTTAATGAATATTGGGACTCAGTATGGGTCATGCAAAATTGCAACCTCAACAAGAACGTACAACTGTCTAAGGACATACGACTACGACTGAAAAAATAAAATTTAAGTTTGCAGCTTGCCAGTGGGAGAACAACGAAAGTCGTGATAAAACGCCCACACATTTCCTCAGTTTGCAACGTCAAGCGATACAGGGTGTATGTCGCAGGTAGTAGGATTTAGAAAAGTTCTTCCATTGAAGGTTGTGTAATTTCAGAATAATAAAAATGGTATAACCACATAGTTTCTTTTTTACCTTATTCTTTCCCAATAGTCTCTGTAGTCCGTATGAATGGCTCCGTCTCTTTGAATCCCGACTGAGTGAACACTACACTATTTGTAAACAGTAGCCAAAATTTACTTCTTACTCAATACACTTTCCCATTTTTCTCTCCCAAGGCAGTGGTGAATGTCCTTTTCCTGGGTTTTTATTAGATGCATAGGGTCATAAGGGCATACCATGTACCCTCGTGGTGGCTTACAACTCAGTGTTAGGTGGTACGGTAGACTAGAGAGCTTCACCTTGTGGTACCGTTTGTACGGGCACTGGAGTAGGTCCTGCAAATGAAAAAGAAAAAATGAACTAAGACGGGATTTGAAAACATTTTGTAAAAGTGTAGGATACAAGAACGAACCGACAAGACAACATTTTGCGATATTGTAATAATACTTTATTTACACAAATTGTAAACAGTAGTTAAAATTTACTTTCTACTCAATATACTTTCCCATTTTTCTTTCCTAAGGCAGTGGTAAATTTCCTTTTCGTGGGTTCTTATTATATGCATAGGGTCATAAGGGCATACCATGTACCCTCGTGGTGGCTTACAACTCAGTGTTAGGTGGTACGGTAGACTAGAGAGCTTCACCTTGTTGTGCCGATTGTACTGGCACAGGAGTAGTTCCAGCAAATGAAGAAGAACAAACTAAATATGAAACAAGTCTGACTTGAAAACATTTTGTGAAAGTATAGGATACCAATTTTGCGTTCAAGGAGCCCTAAAATGGATGTCTAGACCAACTTGTAAAAACGCTGGTTTTTAAAGTTCACAAAACATCATTCTATATGCTAATATATATGGGATAAAGTAACAAAGGCTATTTATTGCGTACTGTAAATTGTTTTCATCGTAACATTTCGGGGGCCCTAAAACGGATTTCTAGACCAACTTGTAAAAACATAATTCTTTGGATGATACCAATACACCTTTATAGTAACACATATGGGTAAAAGTAAAAGGGAAATTCATTGCGTACTGTCCATTATTTTCATTGCAATATTTCTATTGGTTTAGAATATTGTACAAAATAAAAAAAAAAAAAGCAGACAATAAATTGCTGAAGTCTACCATTTGTTTAGTGTTTCTATAATGAAAAGGTCAACAATCAAATGTACTTACGTCGTCAAACTCTTCCATGTCCAGCGAGAGACTGCGAACTGAACACTAGTGATAGAACAACTGATGAAATGAAACTGAATGTACCATCAAAAGCACGCCTTTTTATATATCTGACGAAGAAATAGGAATCAGATCGGGACTGGGATCCAATTCTTTTTTAAAAACCTAGAGCCGGTCGGTAGCCCGATAGGTTGCAAAGACATATGAATCGGGAAACGTATCAGTAGCAGGTCAGAGCCTGAAAGGAACCTCCAACTCTCAGTAATGAGAAGCACTTCCACAGATAAACGTTGTGTGTTAAACCTCTCTCGTTATAGTTCGTATTCACAAGATAAAAGAGTTCAAACTAAACTTAAATACTCTTATACATAAAGTGTTATTCATATAGATAGTTATTTTTAAATAACGATTGTTCTTTATGGAGTTATTGTACATCTGCAAATTATAAATTATTTATCAATGATATGGACGTTTCCGGAATAACAAAAAATCTTTTTTCAGAAGAAACTGTAGCTAAGAATCGGGAGGTTCATTGATAGAAGTGTGGCAGATAGCCACACGGTGAAAAGCATAACTATCGCCCGCTCATGGGTGAAGCTGAGGGATGGGAGGTTGACGCGACAGGCAGTCGTCGTTGTACCCCCAGGGAGAAGATAGCACTGCCACGGTTAGGAGTCACCAATACCCTTGGCAGACCCGGACCGATGAGAAGCCACTTAGAATAAGATTTGGGCATCCATTATTAAATGTTTCTGTCAGGCTAAATAATCGGAATGCGGGGGAGTAGAATCACGGGGTAGAATCAATTAGGAAAACCATTTAATGTAGGCTAACAATGAGAGGGCACAGGGGATCGCAGCCAACCATATTGTTGCACCATCAATAATTAAATTAACCTTTTTTCAAATTAATAAGTTTAGAGCTGATCTAAGCTGGTTGTGATTTTAGGGAACCGGATGAATAGCACTCACGCGGCCAACGTTTCGACTTAACCACGTGCTTCTAAGTTGAGCGGGAAACAGGGCTGAATTAATTGGCCTATGATTAAATGACACCAATTGACCGATAACTCCCCAATAACCAGGTTTTCCCATTAAATTAATACCTGCCCATGCGATTCCCCTCACAATTGGTAGCAGAGCATGGTTTCGATCCACAGACCTCTGGGTTATAGGCCCAGCACGCTTCCATTACCGCATTGAGGCCTATTGAATCCAGCTTCATTGCATTACCCGGGAGCCTCCTTGCTTGGTTGTCCCATCCACGGCGGGCAAAGGTGACACAGTACTCCCTATCTTCACCATGTTAAAACAGGACTTTTTAGGTACACATAATTTTTTTTAAATTATCCCATGTTGCTGAAACTTTTACATCTTCTACTTTGCATATTTACTAGCAATAATAAGAAGGTTTCTTGTTATATTATAAAAAATAAACAAATGGCAATATTTTTTTAAAAATCTATTTTTCAAAAAAGAATTTATAAATTTTTATAAATATTAAAACTAATAAAAATATTTTAAAAAACCTTCTTATTTTTGTTAAGAGAACTAAAAAGAACAACTATGCAAAGTTTCAGCCTAATCCGATAAGAATTGGGGTAAATAATGGTACCAATGTAAATAAAAACTTAGTTTTCAGAAAAACAGGTTTTAATGAAAATAAAGATTACTCATTCAACAATCAACTTAAATAGTCCTGCACCATAATCTGGGTCTGCATCATTTATTTCTTCATCTTCCAGCCTCCTTTTGACATTTCTCTTTGCCTTTCTTGCCTTCTTTTTCAGCTCCTCAAAGGCTCCAAAGCCCTAAATTTACCCAAAGCCCCCTCATTTTAACACAGCACAGCATCTAACACTCCAAGTTTTATTATCAGTCCATTCACAAATGTAGTTTTAGGTAGCCTACACCAAACCAGTTGATTGAAAGCTTCATTACAATTCTGTGTCATACCGTGCAAACAGGGACTGAGTAGGGTATTATCAGTGAGGTCTCTATAAACAGGTTGGATGACTTCCATCACAGCTCATGGCAAGGGGTTAGTGTGTTCAGGACATGGAAGTCCTCTTGCTGCTGCCCTGTTACATTTACACCATGAATCCCCGCCAATGAATAAATGATATTTATTTCCACATATTTTTACAAAAATAAATAACAATAAACAAACTTGGAAATTTACTGATCACATAACAAGTTGAATGATCAGTTAAAAAATATTAAGTTACATAGAAAAATAAAACAATTTGATTTGAGTTGGGGGGCACATACCATGATGCGGTTCATGGTAGATGCATTGCCCCTTTTTTCAGGCAAAGGAAGTGAGACCCTACCAAGTCTCCTAGCTCTCTGTTTCCTAAGTTGATCTTCGTCCTTGCTATCTGTTTCTGATCCTTGCTGAGGGGTGTTTTTTTTTCAAGAATAAGAAGCTGTGCTAGCCTTATCTTAAAATAGTGTAAATCCATTATGTCTTTCTTTGGAACTGCAGCTTTAAAACAGTCATCTTTGTATGTTAACCAACAATGATGACTGTTAACCAACAACTGCCGTGTCAAAGATATGTTCTAAGAAGCGCACTGGCCACTTTTTGGTTCTGTGATAGGATCGATAATGGAACAACATTCTATTATGCAGATCCAAACCCCCTATATTCACATTGTATTGGTTAACAATGTTCGGCATTTCTACATCAACATAACGCTTTTCTGTTCTTGAATAACGCTTAGCAATTGAAAGAGGAGTCTTGCCGTGTGTAGTCGATGCTAAGGTAATAGTCTTGTTATCTACCCATTTCAAAAGAAGCATATTTTCATCATCTCTCACCTTAAAATCACAAGCACCCCTTCCTTCAGCGGTTAATTCAACATCAGACTTTAAATTAGTGTTAGGAAATCTTTGATTCATTGTTTTGCCTGTACCAGATAACCCTTATCTTTTAGGGCTTCTAATAAAGCCATACTGGTAAAGTATCTATCGAAATAGAGATGACTGCAAGGGGGAAAGGTTTCAGATAGCCTTAAAACAGCCCGACCTCCAGTACCTAGTTTTAGTTTACCATTTACCTCTGGTGCTTAGTTGTTTGTGTTGGCACCTTGATAGATTTCGAAATCAAGAATTAATCCTGTTTTAGACGATAACACATAATTTTTGAGACCGGTAGGATTGGGTTTTCTAGGTACAAACTGACGGAAGGCGACATATCCCCGTATAAGGGATAATTTGTTCGTCAATGCTCATTTGATTTTCCCTAGCAATTTTTAAAACAGTTTCTCAAAATTTTTCAACAATTGGCCGGACTTCCCACAATTTATCTTTACATTTTGTTTCCTCGGTAACATCATTATTATTAACAACGTAGACTCGGATCTACATTGAAAATACCTATCTCGTGTCATAGCTTTGGAGATAAGGCTAACATTGAAGCTAGCATCCCAGTATAAGCGTATTCTAGGATAACCTAAAGTATTCATCATCATTGAAACTGCAACAAATGCTTTAATTTCTGCTAAAGTAATTTTCAGTTCCTTTCCAGTTGTAATATGATAGTAAATGTTAGTTTGTTCCACCATTAAGTTAACCCTATCTTCACCATGTTTAAACAGGACTTTTTAGGTACACATAACTTTTTTTAAATTATCCCATGTTGCTGAAACTGTTACAGCTTCTACTTTGCATATTTACTAGCAGTTATAAGAAGGCTTCTTGTTATATTAAAAAAAATAAACAAATGGCAATTTTTTAAAATTCTAAATTAAAAAAAAAGAATTTATCCCTTTCCCTCCTGAAATGGTAATTGCAGAGGAAAAATATATTCAATTCATTTTTCTTGTTCTATGGGTCTTTAATAACAGTACTATGTATAAAAATGACAAAATTATTATTATTTTATATATATATATATATATATATATATATATATATATATATATATATATATATATATATAAAGATGTCCACATTTGGGGACATGAGGAGGCAATTACTGCTAAGAGAATTAGAATAGTAAATACAAAACTTTCATTACGAATCTGATTTGAACAAATGTTTCGACATTTATTTTGGCCTAAAAACTAATACTAATTACTTTTTTGTGTGAAAGAGTTTGTAGCATTGTTTGTCAGCTGTGAGGCAAAGATAAACCTTGCATTTTTCACAGAAGATTCGTGATTTCCCCTTGCATCCTTGTAGGCGAAATCTCATTGCATTGGGGATCTTGTGTGCGGCTGGAAGGTGATCAAACCCATCAAGTCTCTTGTCAGTCACAGGTGTCGGATTACACTTCTTCTTTCTTGGTGTATAAGAAATAAGCTCTTACGCACCAAGAAGAGCTTCTTCTAGCTCATCTTCTTCAGAAAAGCGCTGGCTGCTTGCTTTGGTTGGGTACCCATTAGAAATTCTGCTAGGGCCAGACGGAATTCAAGAAGGTACATAGTTTCCGAACGTTTTCTTTTATTGGTCAACACTTTCCATCGGCCAATGGTGTGGATCCTAATTTGACTTTTAATTTTCTTACGCGGCTTTGAGACGTTTTTGAACATGGCCTACACAATGAATTTTAGTTATTTCTATGTTTCCATATGGCCTACTCTCTTTTACACACTGATATGCTTTTGAATCACCATCCCCCAAAATTTCAACATACCTTGCTCCCCTCTTTTCTTCCGACCGCATAAAGATAGAAACTGCTGCAACAGATTCCATCCCTCCACTCGCTCCTTCATAGTTCTTCACACAGTTAGGTTCATGAGAAGGCCTTTCACTTTCACATTTAATTTTAGTGCAGCCACTACAATACTTAGTCATAACTTCAAGATCAAGAACTTTACCTGTATCAAGGTTTGTCAAAGTAGCAATTCCGTTCTTTGACTAGAAGCCTCTTTTCTGCCAGCTGCCATCGTATGCCACTGATATATCTGAATTTCCCTCATTTTCTTCTATAGCTCTTTTAGTAGCATTTACCATGGATTCTTCTGCGACTACTTGCATGCTTTTTTCAGTTATTCTAGTGTATTTCATGCGAGCAGAACTTGGTGGTGGCAAATTCATCATAGCGCATAGGGTTTTGCCAGCTTGTAAACCTTTGCCAATACATCTCAATCCATAGAAAAACCTAATGTTGGTCTCAAACACATTGTTTTTTTCAATGTTCTCAGATGTCCAAAATTGTTTATTCCTATTACACTCTGAGCAAATAATGGAAAGTTTACTTACCAGCCCATTTCTATCCATCAAACTTCCGGAATCAAACACAGTTACAGAATCACCACATTCTTTACATGCAACTTGGTCAAACATTTTTTGCAATATTTCCATAGAAACTATTTCATTACTACTATTAGAAAAAGATTCAAAGTCCTGAATAGTTACTTCACTAGATTGCAGTTTCTTTCTTGAAGCACTTGGAGGTGTAGGCCTAGTTGAGGTTGTAGGTGTGTTTGCATTATCAACACTAGGCCTAGTTTTGAAATGTTGATTTCCTTTACAACTACGTTTTTTAAAAATTCCGTTTGGTTTAGTCATCTTACAAATAAGTTATAAATACCAAAACTAAAACTATAAGAATAAATATCACTAATTTACTTATTATTATGACACTGTAAAGTGTAAACACTCAAAACAATATTCAAGAACTATAACATTTGAGTAAACAAACACAGACAAACTAACATCAGCTGACAGACTATTTGATAGTCTGTAATATCAAACAGTACTGGAGAATACTCCACTGCCAACTATATTATAGTCAGTGATGCATTAGTTGCACTATATGAAAGGGACAAATGAATCAGCTGAGGATGGTAAAATTAGGTGTGCACTAACATTTTCAAAAATTCATAGGAAAATAACGGATTGATATTTTCCCATGATAGTGGTATATTTACGTTTATAAAGCTCAAAATATTTTAATAAAAATATAAAAAAAATTTCATATTTTTTAATATTTCGCCATTCAACTCCCCTCAAAATGTCATTAATATTAGTTATTGTCCTTCGTTAACCTTCATCTGAAACAGACTGAATTCCTGATGGCGTGCCTAGTCCTTTGGAGAAACTCAAGCACAGTGTAATGCCCTGATTGCAACAAGGCCGAAGCAGATCGACATAATATAAGTTACTGGATTTATTAAATATGTTTCAATATTAAAATAGTTGTATTAACTAACATACATGGCATTGTGCCAGATGAGTGACGACAAGTACAAAAAATAAAAAAAAAAAAAAAATATTTTTATCTGGCCCTTCGATATTTTGCAAACCTCAGAAAAAAACTCCATTCAACATGATATAATGATTACCTTCTACTTATTGTAGATGTTAATCATCAATGGCAAGATTTTATTTCTATGGTCATAATTATTAACGGACTTAAAATTAAGAACGATTTGTTTATATTATAAGTGCATTACATTCATATCATTCTGTTTTTTTAGTATAGG